>CAAE01014729.1:3149463-3333967 GCA_000180735.1 Tetraodon nigroviridis
AGCTAAAAGTCACAGCACCAGTGCCTAGCTAAACCTCCTTAAGTTAGCAGCCTGTCCGTGGTGCTGAATTAAACATGCGCCGTTTGTGTCGGTTTTCATGACCTTTTCATGTACAGGCACAACAGAAAAAACTATCGGAGTGTTACCTGTGTACTGTTGTACCTGTAAACCTGGCAGAAAACCTCAGTGCAGGGTAGGAAGTCCATGCAACAGAGCCTGCGCACCATTTCTAGCTTTTTCTCGCTGCAGTCTTTGATATTTGACATCTTCTCCATCAGCCTGCACACGTGCTAACAAAGAGCTTTCAGTGAAATCAGTGCCTTTCTGTTAAATTATTCACCAGAATAAGTAAATTATTTCTGAAAATATAATAAAGTATATATGTGCACCGATGGTGGGAATTGTTTTATTAGTGTGCTGAGGTGTGTGGGTGTTTGGGTGGGTGAAATCATGAGTAGTAATCAATCATTTCAGAAACAGTGGAAGAGCAGAGCCGTTTAGTGCTGCACTTGCTTCAGAGATAACTCCAGTCCAGTCTTGGGCCATCATTTACTGCAGCGAGAACGCCTAAGAACAGTGAAAACCAAATTCTGCCTCTGCCTTTTCCAGCAGGATAAGGCAATGTGCCACAAAATAGTCCAGGACGATTTTTCGAAGCATACAATCACATTTGAGGGCTTCGAACTCCTAATCAGGCATTTCTGCCATGTGATTAACAAACAGTTCTGAAACTTCAAGGTCCTGTCGCACAACTTATATCGTCTTGTACTGCATTTCTTGGAGGACAGATGATTTGTCGAAGCTGCAGTGATCGACGGGTGTTCGCGTTCTTCAGTAGCATTAGGTTGTCTACCTACATTATGAATAATAAGTCTCCTCAACTCTAATGTATTTCTGAATGCCGTAATCAAACTTGACAAGGCTTAGCTTTTCATCATGGCTGCCTCGCTTCCCCAGTCATGGAAAGATGATAATGTCGCATTTATAGTTTAACATTATCAGACGTTGTGTCAGCGGTTCTGATAACAGTATGACAAGTTGACGTTGAGGGATGCGGCACTAGATAATGACTGAAAAAATGAAAAACAAAATTGAGTTTAGATGAGCTCAGAGGAGCTATTTGCCACAAAATTCCACTGTTTATGTCGTAGGCGCTGGAGGTGAGCCAAGGGTTTTACCCTTTTCTGTCCTCATCACAAATACCACACATTTTTGATGAAAAGAGTGTAAGTGGAGGTGGGAGGAGCTCACGGTGGAATTAATTCTATCATCTTAACCTACTTGAAAATAAATATTTGAAGAAAGATGCAGGGGTGTTGTGAATATTTGCAGGGATGAAAGGAATAAATGGGTGTCAAACAAAGATGGGTCAAGGGTAGAAAGAGGAACTAAAATAGGAAAAAATGTGCTGGTGGGCAGCTGTGGGTGGATGGGTGGGTGGGTGGGCAGTTGTGGTGATGGGCAGCGGGGGACATCACTACATCCAGAGCTTGATCTGTGGGTGGCAGAGATGACTGATGGAGGACCACTCCAACTGAAGGTCATATCCGAAAAAAGCCCGCCACTGTCACAGGGGGAGGATAAATAAAGCTTGGGCCGCCGTGTTTGTTCACCGCGCTCTCTCCACGGCATTGTCGTTGACAGCGGGGGAGGAGGAAAGATGGAGCGGAAAATTAAACATAGAAACACCTATAGATCATTTAGCAAAGTGGGATTTGTCTTATCTAGCTTGTTAATGATGTTCGCACCCTGACGTCCTCAGATTTTAATGACAAAGACTCAATATTCCCATTTTTCTGCCTCACATCAGTGATTTCCACACATTAGGTGTTAGAAATCAGATGTTATTAAGTCTGTTGCTGCTGCCTGATGGTTTATCATTTTGGCAAAAAATGTCTAAAATGGTTTATCTTCTAGTCAGACAACTAAAAAGCAATAATGTGGAGGACTAAGGGTAGCACCCGCCACCCTGCTCTAGTGTTCCTGCAGCCTGGCTGGGACACTTTCCGCTTGGCTCTGAAAGCGGAGCTGGAGCCGGACGCCCGGATGAGGTTCTGGTCCCCAGGGCCAGGCAGAGTTGCCCTGAGCAGACAGGCGACCTCGCTGCCCAGACTCTAATAACTGATCAAGGACCATCTGTTTGAGCGTTTGGGTTTCTGTGCTCTTCAAGGAGAATCCGCTGGGACTAGGAGCCATTAGCGGCTCTTAGGAGGATTCAGACCATCATTTGAAAGCAAAGGCAGCAGAGAACCTCTTTATTATCGTCATGGGAACGACAGTGTTGTATGATCGCTTCCTCTCAAGGGCCACGTTTCCTGTATTTACGCTCACATCCAAGACCTGTTTACAGGAGCCCATTTATGACCCGTCCATCTCCATTTGGCTGGTGAAATGGCACAATCTGAGTGCAAATTACCCCGAAACCCTGAAAAGGAGACATAATTAGCCTCTTAATTATTGAAGGAGTGTTGGGAAATAGGGTGATGCTGGCATGAATCAATCCAGAGCGTCATCTCTCATTAGTTTTAAAAGCCAGGTGGTCTGATCACAGCAGAAGCGTGTCTGATTCCGTTGGTTGTTCACGATACCGATACGATACGTTCACCGATACCGATACGAACTTTTCGCTCGTGTTGGTCATGTAACGCGTAAGCTTTTGGTCCAAACTGCAGGTGAGAGATGCTCCATGCACGCACAGTTTTCAGGCCCTGAAATGGCCCGCATCCTGGCGCGCTGCGTCGCCACACTTAGATAACAGTTGCTTAATGGGAAATGTGTCACACAAGAGCGATGCAGCGCTCTGTGTTTTCATTTGGCGCCTCTCGTGCAGTAATTAATTCAGCCGAACCTTTTGTGCTGGCAAAATAAATGCTTTCCATTTTCATTAATAGACAACTCATTAGGACGTAATGAGCGAGAAGGCAGCGCTCCCTGTGCTCCGTGCACGTGAGCAAGCGCTGCACTCGACTAATTAAAGCTTAGCATTGTGCGGAGTCTTGCTCTTGTCTTCTGTGGAAGGACCCAGACAGGTACTTTTTTGTGTAATGAATCATGAGTATTTCAGAACCTTAAACATTTGTTTGCATGCTGAGGTGTATTTGTGGCGCAACAGACCTCCACACCACGAAAAAGAGGGGGTTTTTGTGTAGAAATGACTTAAACTATCTAAAAAGAGGGTGGGATTAGGTCGGTGGGATCGTTCTGTCATCCCAGAAGGAGCCTGGACTATCCTGACCTTTTCAGTGTTTTGCTGCCTTTCAGTTTGAAGGTTATTTGGTGCTCGTGCATCCTGCTGAAGTTCCCCTGGCTGTGATTGCTCTGATACTCCCACCTGTGTCTCCTTCCTACTCAGCTGGATCCAATTATCCTGTCAGATCATGTGTGTTTTGTAGTGTTTTCACCATTTTCACTGTCTTCCTTCCAACTGGTGTTTCTGGATTCTGTATTTTTTCTCCTCTGAGAGTTCTTAATCACTCTGAGTCATTAAACTTTAGACACATAAATCTTATTTACATTAGACATGATTCAGAGTGATATTCTTTCTTCCAACCATACACAGTCACATAAACCCAGCTGGAAACATGGTTGACCAGGTCAATAATCGCCGTTAGGCAGAGCCTCCGTCAATTCCTTACTAGCTTCTTTAGTTTGTAACTTCGACCGATGGACTGTCACTGTCTACCAGCCAGAGTAATTAACAAACTGCTCGAGTGCTGGAATTTATTGCAATTAGATCACAGAGATGATTTATCAGTGGTGGTAAGTCCTTTTTGTTTCCACCGAGTGACACATTGGCTAGTAAATGCTCTGCGTTTGTGCAGCTCTTCTTCTCATCTTCAGAAGCAGATGGAGAACGTGAGGATTCCACATTCAGAAAGCCAGAACCGGCCTTCTCTGAGGCCACTGAGCTCAGAGTGATGCTTGGTTTTCAGTGACTGGTTTCCTCATTCCTTGGAATATCACTTCAGCCTGAAGAGCCTGAAATTCTCCAGCAGCCAGTAAAAATATCATCCAGTCTTAGCAGAGCTAGTTAAGGTGAGGTGATGATCACCATTTATAAGCAGCCCACTGCTCCTCCACCTTGTGTATTCTATTCAGTGTATTAAAATGCATGTCAGAATCTAATTCTGGATTATGTTGTCCCCTCTGCAGACAGCAGGAAGGTCTTAAATATGCTGAGCGTTTGTAAGCCTTTGGTGTGAAGGGCAGAATCCTGGATTTTCTCGGGGTGATGAGGTTGCTGCGCAGAGCTGCCAGAGTGGCTGACTGGCTAATTATTTGAAGCCTGCGCTCTGATAAGGCCTGACACGCAGAGCTTCTGGACAGTCACACAGCAGCCAATCAGACCTTGTAATAGGCAGAGAGCTAATATTTGCTCAAATCCACTGTAACACCTCACAAAACAAAAGTGCTGAAAGCCCTCAAGCTGAGTCCAATCCCACGCCACGCCGCCTTCATAAACAACCACGACGCCCCCGCACTGGACGCCATCTTTACTCTGGCAATTAGGCAGAGTTTGGGATTATCACTACCCGGCGCGCAAATCCATTCGGTTTCAATTATTCCCTTCCCATGTCTGTGGCCATTTGGGGGTTTTAGGCACTCGGCCAGGGGAGAAACGTTATGACGGATCCCAACTGCTGAAAGTACAAAGTAAAAGCAGGCAGGTTTGACGAGTCTATTAAATAAAAGTGACACCTAGGGAGCTGGCAGGCGGCGTCCTGGTAAATATTTCATGAGGACAATAAGCTGAATTTACTGGATTTGCCTCCTCTGCAAACACACCTGATGCGCTCTGCGTCGATACTCCGCGTTGCAGAAAAAACATGCCTGCATCCTTCCCTCCGAGCGCAGTGGTTTGATCCTGAACGTGTGGACAAGAAGCCCCTCTCAGGAGTCCCAAGTCAAAATCTTCAAATGCTTATTGAAGGGATCTGATTTGCTCCGTTTTGCGGAGGCTTGAAGCAGCCTGGTAGAGATTTCTGTTAAAGACAGAGATTTTCAGAGGTCTGGAGACCCTCGTCTTTCTACCCGGGGCTTTGTTTTTTTGTTTTTGTTCACGCTTGCCCTTCTGTGTTCACGTGCACTGCAAAGATTCCGCGGCATGTTTGCATGTTGAGGCAGGGGCTTGATGAGGCGGATGCTCTTCACAGGTCTAAGATCTGTTCATCCTCCCGGGTCACTTCTTATGCTGCTGTCGTCTCCTGCGTTTGGTCCTCCTGACTCCTTTCTCTCTGTCCCTTCTCTTCATTGTGCAGGTTCCACCGTGTCGTCGCAGAAAGGTAAGACAACATCCCTCCCACCTCAGCTGTGCATGCAAGTGCATTTTTTACTGTATCTGCTTACTGTTTTTGCTAATGAGATGAAAAAAAAAACCCCAATGCCGACACCGTGTTGTTGATCTTAATTTGAGATTAAGTCGCTGCATGTTTTCCTTTACTGAACAATCTGTTTGATTAGTAAGTCAATCACTCACCCACTGACACCTTGCCTAAATTATCCCGCTATCCTGCCACGACAGACGGCCCACACACCATGTTTATGCATCACTTTCTCCAGTCTGGCGTTAAGAATAATCACAGTTCCGATTAGACTCCTCCGCACACTCACGTCTATGCTAATTTGAGGCTGAAGGAGGGGATTGGTCCACTGAGAGGATCCATTCTGGGAGGAGACTCAGTGAGGTGGGGGCGGGGTGGGTGTAAGAAGGTACCTGCAGGCTGTTTTGATTTTATAAGATTACAGGGAACTGTCAGAACAGCTCTGGGGTGGGGAGTCCCCTCCCAGTATTCAAAGGGGTGTATTTTTCTTTGAGGAGGCGGGCTCCTGTGATTCAGTCAGCAGAACTGCTGATGGGTGTCATTGCCTCCTCTGCCCCTCCACCCCACCCCCTGCTGTGGTTGTATGAATCCATAGATTGTCTGCGTATGAGCAGGAATGTTGCTGCCATCATCTGGATCTGACGTGATCCACCCCAGACGCACACGTTGAAGAGCCTCAGCTGCAAGCCCATCTTTTACCGGGCACCACTTCTGATGCACTGGAGCTGTGCGTAGATGCAGCGCTAGCGAGGCTGATAGTGCCAACGCGTGTGACAGGTTGCGATACACACACAAAGAGTGCAGACATACATTACTCTGAAAGCCATGTGATGACTGTGCTGAACGCCGTTGTCAGACGGGGCTATAAAGGTAAGTGATGCAGCTCGCCGGGGGCCTCGCTTTCTGATGAATGCGGGTGGAGGGCTGCAGCGCGCAGCCACCCTCGCATGCAGTTTTGAATGGGATGGAGATAAAAGGAGCCCTATCACCATGACAGTAAACAAATTCTTGCACACGTGAGCGGTCGTCTGCGTGTGATAGTTCCAGTCAGTAATTTGGACCCAGGCATGAACATCGATGGTGCCCAGACACCTGTGCAGCTACAGAACCGCAGTTGGGCCTTGTGTTGGACAGCTTGTGTGTTTGTGTGTGTGTGTGGGGACAATGGTTGAAAAACGGTGCACTTGCACTGGCAATGAAGCCCGCTCTTAATTATAGTAATATTTCGATGCACCGTCACAGCCATTCTTGCAGCACAATGGCACCGTGCACAGATGCACGTATGGATCCGGTCAGAGCAGCAGTCTTTTGGTCCAGGTCGCTTTCGCACACCGTTCCACCTCATTTCTCCTCCTCTTTGTCAGCTCTCCTGCTCTGGAACACGCCACCCATTGTTTGACGACGCTATTATGCAGCTTCTAGGAGAAATCCTTCTGATTTCCTCCTGAAAATACCAGCCTTAAATGTAGAAAATGGTCTCTGGGAGCTCTTGGGACATGCCTGAGCCAGCGGTCGACGTACGGGCTGTAGAGTGCTGCTCTGGTGGGGGGAGGGGGGTGTTCTGCGATGGCTACCGTATCTGCATATCTTCCTTTGTTTGCGCAAGTGTCAGAAGGTTCAGCGCTAATTCCAGAGCACACAGCAGCCTCATGGCTGAACAGCTAAGCACTCGGGCTGTCGATGCGCGAGCAGCGTAATTGATCGGTTGCGAGCCAGTTGAATTGATTGTTTTTGCATTTGTGAATCTATCTCACTTCAAACACCGCTTTCAGCTCCGTCTTCCCTCACGCCTTTGAAACTTTCCAGTTCTCACGTCCCCCCTTTCCCCTTCCTCTTCTCGCCTTCTCACCTTTTTTTCTTCTTCTAAACATCTTTTGTCCTGGATTTCCATTCACCTCAGCCATCTTTCTCAACCTTGCAGCGTTTTGTCGCCGCGCAGGTTAAGCATGAGCAAGAGTAAAGCAGCTTAGCGCTAACGGGGCTAATGAAGTCAGGGCCCGTATTCCTCTGACGGGGATCAGTAGCTTCACTCTGTGAAGCCTGTCAGCGTTTAATGATTAGATAAAATGTTCAGACACCCACCACCAGGAGACGGGAGCGTCCATGGGCGGTAATACCCAGCCGGGGTCTCTCGTATGCAGATCTGCAAATATTAATGCTTGCACACACTCCGTGCACACACACACACACACACACATGCTTTTACTCGCCCGCTCCGCAAATGTGTTTGTGTGCGTTGATTTTACTCTGCCAAAAAGCATTGCTAGCGTTGTTAAATTTGCTGTTTTCTTTCTCCCTGAGGAGCCTCGTCCTTGTGTGTTCGTGGGCTGGGGAGAATAAGTCGTCTCGGGCTGGAGGTGCACGCTCTCTGTGGGAAGCCGAGTGACAGAAGCAATATTTGGGTCAGCGAGCTGCCTGTTTGTCAAAGTGAAAGGCTGCCTGGAAGGGCTCGGCTGCTGTTTGCCCCATTAGCCTCACATGCTAATTTACCTGTCAGCCTACGTCACCAGTAAACTCAGTACGACTTCGCTCTATACGAACCTTTCTGTTCAGCCCTCTTCCCGTCTTTTTCTTTTCAAGCATATTTCTGGCTGTGCTAAAATGCTAACACGCTAATGTATGTTCAGTCAGCAGTAATTTACCTCTTGACTGCATCCGTGTCTCTTTCACATTCAGCTGAAGACAAAGGATTTGGATTTAACTCACATGCCAGCGTGTCGCCGCTGCTTCCAGGCTCTGGGGTGTCGGGAAGCCGCCATTAAAATACTTGGCGGGAGAGCTCTCGAAAGTACAGTTCTTCAAGGAAGGACCTACTTCATAACCGAGGAAATGAATTACAGCAAATCTACCATGAAGAGGAGCAGAATAGGCTATTATGTAAATGAATAACAGTTAACACTGAAGACGTTCTGCTCAATATACTGTGATGTTTAGTGCACACTATCTACATTGTGGTGGGTCCCCTGGTCCTTTGCGATGCTATGTCTTATTTTTTTTCCTTAAAACTAAATGAGCCACCGAGCGGCGTTTCGTTTACACGTTTCAGCCGTTTGTTAATCGATAAACTCGACACCACTTTGGTCACGTGAACTTTGTAGCTATTTACAGCTGACTTGTAGACCCTGACTGAGCTTTGTCAGGTAAAAAATGTTCCTAATAACACAGTTCCTGGCTTTATTACATCCCTCTAAACCTTCACGTGAATCAGCTGATGCTGGGAAACCCAAGATCCCAGTAAGTCCGGGTCCGGGTAGACCTTTATTTCCTGGTGCTAATGGACCAAAGGGGCTGCTTGAGTTTCTTATTATTAATTAGACACTCCATTTGTTTCAGACACTGACATTTAAATGGGCAGGTTCTGGTTTTTTTGACTTAATGAAAGATTATTACCCTGACCTTCACGGTGCCATCGCTCTCCCCCTCCGCTAGATTGATCTGTTGTCACCAGTGAGCTTTTTAAAAACATCTCGTCCTTTCGCACGTTTGTTCTGTGGAGGTTTTTTTACCCGCCGGTAGATGATTCATGCCCGTCTGAGTGGAAGCAGCGGATGTTTAGAGCTTGAGATGTTTGGAGTTTGAAAACAGCTTCCTAAAAAAGCTTTTAATCTTTTTCAGCCATTTGATGTTTTTCACTCTGCCTCCGCCTGCTTGATGGCGGCTGACAGCAGTGGTTCTTCGGAATGGCACTGGAGAGTCTGAGCGCCGCACACCTCCGACCCACCTGAAGTTGCTGGAATTGAAAGAGCGTGCACACACATACCAAACAGAAATCAATACTAAATGTTTTGCGCTCAGATATGTGTGTGTCGCTCTTGCGCAGTCTTCCGAACGCCGTCAATTAGATGTGAGAACAGCGAGTTTGGCCTAATGGATCAAATTAAGTTTACGTTTTTCTGATGCGCTCAGCGAGGTGCGGTGCTGATCCTGCTGAGTTTTCCGTCTGTCTGTAAATGGAGGCAGACAGGAGCTCGTCGTGCCTGTTTTTCATTGGCTGGCTGCTGCGTGGGTCCCAGACTGTTGCCACGCTGTGCCCGCTAACGCGGAGCCACGGTGATCCCGCCGAGCTCCTAACTCTTTGTTGTGATTCAGGAACAGGCTTTTGTCCCAGGACCGCCTGCACCGACCGGTTCCTACATCTCTGTCCGTGTGCTGACAAGATGCCCCGGCGGGCAGGACCAGGAAAGCAGGTGGCATATGCAGCAGGGCGACCGGCCCGGCAGAGGGATTCGGCCTGGTTGGATTAGCCCAGCAGAGTGGAACAGAAATACTCACACAGAGAGAAGGTGGCATGCGAGATGTGAGGCTTTTGTGACAGCCTCGGTGTGGAATTGTTCACCTTTAGCCACCTTTTACCAGAAAGAATCAGGAGGTTCCGTCTTTTTTCACAACCTGTTAGTTTTTCTGACAAAGAGCCACAAACGGAGCGTGTGGATATTCACTCTGTTACTGGTAATGAGATAAACACTTCAAACTTTGACTCTTCAGTCACACTAATTAAGCAGAGTTTTTGCTTGGACAGTGTTACGCCACATCGCTGCGGCGACAGCAGACGGGTTCTCTCAAGCCTAGAAGATGAAACGTCAAAGAAAATGAAACAAAACAAGGAACGAAAAAGGGGAAAGACCCTTTGTTTTTCTTTTTATTCTTTTGCTCCGGATGGTTAGTTTTCTTTATCTATTCCGAGGGTATATGACAAAACTTCAGAGGCAAAACCGTTTTATATCTGACACCAAAGACGGCCAAGAAAATAAAGCAGAGTCTGGACACATTAGCCATCCTGGCAGGAACACAAGAGGGAGAAATTCTCCAATGGAAAAGTCATGCCTTCTGTCTTCTTCCACTCTTTATTTTAGGACAAAACTTTTCTCTTCTTAATCAGATCACGTTGAGCCCAGACACACATGACCAGAAGGATGAAGACCCACACTCGTGCGTTTGCGGCGTCATCAGCTCTCCCAGGAAGGCTCCGACGAATCCTCCGAGGTCCGGTTCCAAGAACAAGCCAGCTCCCATCCATCAATAATTCATGCAAAAGTCTTTGAAATGTAAACACAGCTTAGCCCATTAGGAACCCCAATTAGCACGAGGCCAAAGTAGCAAGAACACCGTCAACGTGGAGCCTCCATTTTAAGGAAGCCATGTTCTGTAAGGAAACAGAGCTCTCGTTAGCGAGAGAAGAATCGCGGCGTAAACTCGCGCAGCATCAGCATGGAATTGATGCTAAAGACTGCAGCAGAGAGGAGCAATTATCGTTGGCACCCTGACTCCTGTTTACCCCCCCCTTTTAGTTTCTTTGTCTGTCTTTTCCGGCACATTTTCAAGGTCTGTTTGTGACATCATGCAGCTTCCAGCAGTTCTACAAGCTCAGCATCGCGTTCCTCCGCGGGGAGCCGTGAAAGACGCAGAGTAATCCCTCATACGCACAATTAAATAAAGAGGTTTGCAGACGGTATTTCCACCTGATGGGACCTTTTACAGTCTGTTTGCATATCCTCCTCTCTGCTCTGCTTATTCTATATTTTCTTTTTTCAATGCTCCAGAGATGTGCTGCCCGGAACAAACAGCATCTGTTCAGGAGGCAAACATTTATGGTCATTTTCCAGCACAGATAACAGATATTAGCTGCAGTCCCAGACGTGTGATTTGTCATTTCAAAGTCTGCCCTTTAAATCAGATCTTGTGTTCAGACGTGTCATCCCTGCGGAATTACAGCTTTATTTTGGTGCACCTGTGCAGGTGTGTGTCCATTTTTTGCCTGCAGGCGAGGGCCCACGGCGGGTCTCCCTCATCTGAAAGCGTTGATTTTCTTTCCGTCTGTGTTCTGAGTTTGCTCTGGTTTGCATTATTGGGCCTGTTTTGTCACCGTAATTGTCTTTTTTTTTTTTTTTTTTTTTTTTTTGACAACAGTCCGGCTGCAGCTGAACCAAAAACGTGTTAATCAGTTTGAACGTTAGCGAGCCATCACTTACTCGTTTTCCGGTGTGAGGCTGATTATTTAATTGTGTGTGTGTTTGTGTGTGTGTGTGTGTGTGTGTGTGTGTGTGTGTGTGTCTGTGTGTGTCTGTGTATGCGTGAGCCATACTGTGATTACAGAAAGATAAAAACAGATCTTCATTAGGGCTGTTTACACCCACAACCCCCCACTCTTCATTACTGTCTTCACTGGACAATTATTTCTTTTTTGTATATATTCTGCATTTTGAAAGGTTTTTTTTCCCATTTTTTTTAATATGATTTGTTCAACGGTGCCTTGATGTGTTGTCATTGTAATTATTACACGCTTCGTCAGCTGGAATCTGAATAAACGGGCGAATATATTTTGTTGATTGAAGTAATTAAATAAAATGTCATTCATATCAACTCATGCATGATCTTCATCATAAAATACAGGCTCAGTGGAGCGTGAGTGCGTCTGCTGCGTGTGCCATGATATGGATTATTTATAACTTTTATTCCCTGAATAATGCAGAAATCATTCAACCCTGTTGGAGGGCGGAGTTTCTAGATCTTTCTACTTTGAAAAGACACTTTATTTTTTCGCTGAGTTTCTAGATTTCATTTCTAGTTTGTTTTTCTACTTTAAAAGAAAACTTTTTGCTCTGAGAATGCTTGCTTAAATACATGTAAACATCCGTGTCTTCCTAACAGAAGCGGGAGCGTGGAGGTCCGGGCTCTTCCCAGCGGGTGTTATTATTGTGTCTCTGTTTTTCACTCTCCTCGCTGATGCTCCTGCCGCTCCGGGGCTTTGTTATAGAACAGAAGCTGGGGATGTCGTACCCTCTTACAGAATAAGGATCTGAGTTGGCGCTACCTTTTCCTGCCTCCGCCCTTCTCCGCTTCTCCTTTGCCCCCCACCCACCTGGGGGCCGACTGCTGCGGTAGTACCAGCTCCTCAGAAGCAGCTGCTGGGTAGGTAATGACTCCTTGTTCAGGCTCAGATGAAGAGCTGCAGTGACGCCATCAGAGCTGCGGGTGCATCCGTATCTTTTGTGTCCCTCACACACCTCATCTTTTGCTTCACATGGTTCTCACCTCTGTCGCCGGTTCTTCTTCCGCGTCTGTATCTTCGTCGGTTTAGGTGGCGAATTTGCCGTTCTGGGCAGGTGTGTAATAGAGCTAGCACAGACGAGGCTGGGCTGGAGCGGGTGTAAGATGCGAAAGCCTGAGAATCGATTTCATTGGGAATTACGAGAGCAAAGAAGCAGAACCTGTCTCTGCTCCTCTTCTCTTTCCTTCCTCTTGCCTCTCTCTCCTGTCTGACTGGTCACACTGATCAGCTCACATGACACCAGTATTACAGCAGCTAAGCAGCAGGATAAACCCCAGCAGCAGCCCTTCGGATCCACTCAGAGGATCTGAGTCAGAAAAGGAAAGAATAGAGAAGAAAAGAAAATCCTAACTATTTTTAACAGCTGCCAAAACCAGAACCAGAACGTCCTGCTGCTCCCGATCTTGCTACCCGAAGCGAAAACCAAAGTTCTGCTCCATAAACTGAAATGAATGATGACTGGCTGGCTGACACACACCATTTGACCCGGCACGCTACGGCAAACAGTGAGGTAGGAGACTGGAGGGTGGCTCATCAATCACGGCGGCATTTGCCGAGTTGATTACAGGATGATGAGGTGTAGGAAAACTCTGCATCTGATGCATCCAAGGAGCGCGAGCAGGTTGGCCCAGATGCTGGCGTTCCCGCGCCACACACACGCAGCTCCACGTCTCTTCCTCAGTTTGGAAAGTAGACAGTGATGAAGTGATGTGGAGAAAGAGGCAGAGATAGTAGTAAGCCACACAAGTAGGATCTACCGAGTGGGTTTTCCACTTCACCAGGACAGAAATGATGCATAACCTACCCGTATGCCTTTTAATTGCTGCTATTAATATCAGTTAAAGTTTTTAATACCTATTTATTAAGACCCAACTTCGTTCTCAGCGCTAATGTGAGCAGAAATATGAATCTCAAAGGCCAGGCTCTATAAAAAGGCTCAGGCATAAATTATTCATAGTCTACCACTTCATTTTGCAAGATCTCAGTCTTAAAGATTTGTTGAAAAGGAAATAGCCCAAAGGTCTAATTTTAGGATGAATTTTCACTATTGAAGACATCTAAATTCTACCTTTTACTGTCTGCCTCGCCGTTCTGCTCCACGCGCACGTTCATTGGGAGACAGTCATGTGACCCGAGTCCGTAGATATGTCTAAACCACAGCCAGTGGTTCATAGTGAGGAGAGGAAGTGAGTGTTTGGGCTTTTAGCGAGGCTGCCTGAGACAGGCTCCCCATTAAACTGCTCACACACTGATGCAAACAGACTGAGGGGTCCGGTTCTAACACACACACTGGCCTAATTTGTCTGTTTGTATCATTAAAGAGCAGCCAGTGATGTGAAAGGCTGCTGATAAATAGCAGCAAAACAGCAGACTGAGGCGTGTTTTTGGGAGAGGCAGATCCAGCTAGCCACATTATTGGAGTTAATTGGCTCTCCGAGATTAGAGGCTCGCTCAAACACGAGTCGTCTCGGTGTTTGAACTTCACCAAAAGTTTGGCAAATGCCTCCTGATCTGTCTTGTTTTATTGGCTGAGAGGAGCAGAACACACACGACGAGACGCCCCCAACACACACACATACACACACCTAAAATCTAATGTTTCTGCATCTTGTGGACCAGCAGAACTGTTGCTTTAGACAGAAATTCTGCGATGAGGTGTCGCGGTGTTACGACCACACTTTGTCTGAAGTCCTAAACCCACTTTTGTGCATCAGCCCTGCCCCCCGCCCCCACCCTCACCTCAAGGCGCCTGAAATGAAGCTAGTAGAATTAAATATTAACTGGGCTGCTGATGAGGGGATAGTGAAGCTGGGTGAAGGGAGGCGCTGCACCAAATTCTCTGCCCTACTTTTTACCGCCGGCGTCCTCTTGGGAATTCTTCGTGTATCGGCTAACCTGCGTTGGCACCCCAGGAGGAGCCGGGCTGGTTCTGAGGAAACCAGGGTCAATCAGCATTAATAGAAATGCTGTCAGGGGAAGAGAATACGTGGCAACAGGGAAGACTTTGTCATTAATTAGCCTGTCTTAGTCTGTTCTTATCTGGGTGAACGGGGCTGGTCAACACATGCATACACGTGTATTTTCTAATGCTGGTGTGTAATTGTCTCTGCGTCTCCAGAGATGAGTTTATTTGTTCACATAATCCTCTGCAGGGATGTGGAAACTTCAGGTCCTCACTGCAATACCATTCAATGCTAGCCATCAGAAGTAATGACTTTTAATGCGTAAATGCTAATTTTATTCCCCTCATTATTATCGTATTTGTCTCGAGCTGACTCACAGATTATCATGTGCTGAAGGCAGAGAAGAATGTGTAAATCTCCCCGAGGGACTCGACCCGTTCCAGTTTTGGTGTTTGTCGAGGTATTAGCGCCAGAACTTCTCCTAATCTGAACAATTAGAATTGATTAAACTGAGGTTTATGCGGAATCTGTGTAGCGGGGGGCTTTGGCGTGACGGCGCGTCATTGTGGCTTTTGATTTTTTTGTTTTACGGTACAAACTCTGCTCAGCCTTTCAGAAAATAGATCCGGAACTTTGATCCTAATGAAAATATACCTGATATTTGCTTTACAGGAGGTGTTGGTCTTAGAGCTTCTGGTGCCTAAACTCCCCTCATCCTGGTCCATTAAGACTCTCTAATCACACCTCAAACAACCTCTGTGTGTTTGTGTGTGTGTGTGTGTGTGTGTGTGTGTGTGTGTGTGTGTGTGTGTCTCTCAGCTGGCTCATCTTCAGAAGTGGATTGGGCAGCAGAACTCACAGGACCGGGGGGGATGGGGTGATCTAAACTATCCACCGAAAGCTTTTCAACTTGTTGAGCTCTGTACGGACGGAGGCTTTGGTTCAACCATCAACCACCACCTTCCTCCACCAGCACCGCCTCATCGGAGGTGTTTTCTGTTATTATTTTATTATTGATGAAGGGAAAACAAATATAAAAAGGGGTGCTGGGGGGGTCACAGAGAAGAGCAGATGATTTCCCCTGCGGCTGCCCTGACTTTCCAAGTAAACATAATAATGGTGCCCACCTATTGTGGCGGCCACTGTCACACCAGATTGAGGTGGAGGTTTCTAAGAAGGAGAAAGTCTCCCTCCTGCCAATAAAGACTTTATTATTATTACCACTGCCATGACTGCTCTGCTTCCAGAGCTCAATGGGCAGAAAAATTAGCACAAAATACATAAAAGTTCAGTTCTAGGACTATTAAAGACGAGTCCAGGAATGTTTGTTTGTACAAATGAGCTTCTAAAGAAAAAAAGGTGGTTTCAAAAACAGCCGTTCCAGAACGGCTCAATAATCCCTTGATTCAAGCCCATCAGGGAACAAACACGCTCCACCGCTGTCTTTTTTTTTCTTTTAACGGCTGCTGTGGGTGTGAAGCAAGGACTTCAGAAGTGTTCCGTGCGCGTCTGTTAGCGGTGTGACTTTGTTGTTGTTGTTGACGGTGTGTTTTTGCTAATGGACGGTGCTAATTGCGGTGGGAGGGAGCGCGAGGCAGTCGGGCCTGGTGCTGCTGAGCTGGTCAAAGAATGGCTGAACATGCACCTGCCTTCTCCAGAGATGCTCATTAAAGAGGAGAGCCGCCAGGTCCCAGCATCTCAGCTCCCCCTGCAGACACACATGTGCACGTGCACACACCGCCGCGCATCCTTATTAACCAAAATGGGTTTTCAGTTTCCTCCGGTGAGGTTCTAATTGAGCTGTGTAAAAACAAAATGAACTCTTTCTCTGATCTGCAGTTGGACTGATAGAGGTTAAAGTGTGAAATTATGACCAGGCTCAGTCTCCACTGCTGCTTAGATCCAAGGCAGCCGTTGATGCAGTCGAGCTCCGTATCGCTTCTTCTTTTTCTTTTTTTTTTATTTATTTTTTTTTTTAAAAAGCTATTTTCAGAAGCTTTCCTGAGTGTGCAGTGATTGGCCAGGCAGAGATGAAAAAGAAGCGTATATGTCAGACTCGGGGTGCCGTCCTGCCCTCCTGTAGAGACAGGTTGGAATGGGCAGATCAAAGGATGGCTAGATTCCAAAGTGAAGGAGTGTGCACAGGGACGCAAACTGTGCAGCGCCTGCATTTATTATTATGTTATCGGGTTATGTAATTAAAACCCAACACCTGTTTGGATTTTACTCAACATTTATTCTTTCAAGTCATAACTCAAGCTGGGTATATGTATTCTAACCCCTCCAAGATCATCTCTGAGCTGGTCCTACCCACCCACCGCCTCGGTACGGCTGCGCTGGTGCTTCTGGGCGATGCTACATCAGGCCAGCAGCAGACGAGTCTCAGAGCTGGTGACAGGTTCAGGTCAGGAGCAGAAATACAGCCGGGCGTCCTGCAGCCTGGTTTCACCTCAACCACAAGCTTCTCTGACCCTCCTAGCCTGCAGAAGAAGAATAAACCCCTCAACTTCCGGCGTCTTCCTGCTGTTTTAATCCCTCGTCCTCCAGCTCTGCTCTTCTCCCTCTTCCCATCCCTTTATTCCCCCACAGGATCATCACTTCTGTGTCTTTGATGTCCTGCTTGGATGCAGGAAATGAAAGGTTGAGGTGCTGCGATTGTTAGCTGCTTGCTTCCGGGGCAGGCCGCTTTAGGCCTGGTAAATGACCTCTTCAAAGGTTTAACGGGAAGATGAAGAGACGCGGATGAAAGAGCGGCAGATCGGCATTACCGCTTTTTCTCCGCTTAACTGTCTTCCGCGTCACGCTCGCTTGACACGTTTTCCCTTCTTCCCCATCTTCAAACGGTGAAACAAATCAGTCTTTAGCTGACTGTGTGCGTCTCATTTCATGGTTCCCAGCTTAAAATATTGCGTTTACTTTCTTCCGTGTTTCTTAAAGAAAAGAAACTATCAAGGGAACCTTTTTTTCTTGCCTGCTGAATTTCCCTCACGTTGGGAGGCTGCAGAGAACAGATGGATCCCTGTCACAGCTCGCTTTTGTTCCGCCTGTGATCAACAACGTGTCAAAACCAAGGGGAAAAAAAAAAAAATGAATAAAAGTAAGGTGACGCTGCCACCGCAGGCGGAGGTTAACAATGTAAGGAAAGAGTAAATTAGGCTGTTGATGAATGACTTTATTCCATCCCAGCAGAGAACATGTGAAGAAATTGAACATGCTGGTGGATTTCTATGTCATACGGAGGAAAAACATCACCCAAATAGGTTCAGAAATGTACCCGCTGACACCCATGTGCATTAAAAATGTAGCGTTCTTCTGCCAATCCCGTAGAGATTTGGTGGAGAGCAATCTCAGATATCCTGTTTTAGAGGAACATTGACGAATCTCAGGTGAGCAGATTTCCTGATAGAGGTGGTGATGGAGTTTATTTGGGATTACTTTTGGTCTTTAACCCTGGCCGTGGGGATTGGGCTGCACGGGGGCTAGAAAACCCTTCCTTTTTGCAGTGTAATTACAGTGAGCTGATCTCCAGCACACTCTTATCTGGTATACTGGGACAAGAGCTGCATGAAGAGACCCTTCTGGTCCCCATTCGCCAGCACATCGCTATCACTTCCAGCCTCACGCTACGTTCTCTTGTGTGTGTGCGTGTGTGTTGGTTTGCTGTGTGACTGTCGTATCCCTCCTTCTTCAAGACGACATGTGTGTCCATGCATGCGTTCTGTGCCGCGACCTCCGTTTGTGTGGAATTCCTGTTTACGACCGCCTCGGATACCGTTCGGCTACGGTTCCTTCTGCTGAGGAAAGCGGCGGCTGTCAAAAGGCGGCTGACGCTGGACGTCCCAGCGGAGCCGCCGTGCAGGGCCACAGGCTGTCAGCCGGCTCCGCGCCTCATCTGAGGACCCATCCGTCCGTCTGCCGTGGCCTCCCTCCATCATAGCTCTGCCTTATCTGTATTCTTACGCTGCAGCAGCAAGGCTGTCAGTCAGCGCTCACGGACGTGCACATGAGAGCTTGTTTGCAGACGCAGGTGATACTGGATTTGTTTTTCATGTCTGCTGCTCTTTCTCGCAGGGTGTACCGGTTATAGCCACTAACATTTTCATACAGTTCTCTTGAGTTTGTTCTTGGCGAGCCAACACATCCTTCCTTGTAGAATCCACCTAGTAAGATAGAAAAATTGATGTATAGATTGTGTTAGAAAGCATGAAACTGTTAATTGTAACACAGTATTGTGAACGTTTGGCTGTCTGGGGGAGGCTCCGCCAGGCAAATAGTCTGTCTGCTGATAACGTTATAATACATCCGAACAAAGCCTCCACCTCAAACACACAACAGGAGACAGATGCAGAGACGGGAGCAGTGTCAGCTTCTTTTGTCCCTCGTTTCATGTTTAACAGTTTGTACCAACATTTATTTTAGACAAATTAGAAAACAATCTTTATTTTTTCCACTGCTTGCTGGCTGAACAGCAGAGCAAACGCTCAAAGGTTGGCAAGTAAATATGTATTTATGTATACGGAACTTAGGGTATTTACTTTCTGTTCTTTAGGTCTAAAAGTTTGAACCTTGTTTTTTTGAAAAAATTAAATGACAGTAATTTAAAAAAGGCACATTTTATTCATTTGATTTTCAGTATTTTGAGACTCATTCCAAAGTCAGATATTTTGTTGTCATGCTTTTCTTCATTTTCATTAGGGTTAGGGTTAGGGTCACAAATCACATGTTTTCTCCATATCCCAAGATGTGTATCTTTTCTCCAGTGAGGTGGGGTACCAAAGCACTCCATCCATCTGCTCCTGGTCCGGCCCCTTTGTCAAATGTTAGAACCCATTGTGGCCCAAGAATCAAAAAGTTTGCCCTCCCCTGTTTTAGACTAAAAACTTCCCACTTGAGGATTTCACCACCCAAACATGTCAAATCCTGCACAAATATAGTTGGAAATTGGTGGTAATTATACAGTATTTTCAAGAGGTTGATGGATGAATTCAAGGCTGTCAGAGAGTCTAAAGCAAAACATCGACGTTTTCTGCCTTTATTTACCAAAATATTTGTGATTTCTTCTTTCTGCTCACCCAAACACAGGAAGCAGACATGAGAGCCTCAGAGGATGTACACA
The DNA here is from genome assembly GCA_000180735.1 of Tetraodon nigroviridis. Lineage (NCBI taxonomy): Eukaryota > Metazoa > Chordata > Actinopteri > Tetraodontiformes > Tetraodontidae > Tetraodon > Tetraodon nigroviridis. The sequence goes on from CAAE01014729.1 coordinate 3,168,853, forward strand.
CACACAAACACGTGCGCACACACTCGCTCGTGTCCATCACCGGTGTCATGTTCCTGGACGTCAGCGTTTATCAGGCCAGACATCAGGATCTATGGAGGATTGTGCGGCAGCCTGTCAACGCAGGCGGATCAGCCGGTATCGATCTCAGTGTCGCACGGTCCAGACTGAATTTTTGAGCCACTGGTTCCTGTAACTGGACTCCTGGAAGAACTGGGACAATAGGAACACAGTCAAAAAGAATCACGACCCGATTAAAGAAGCTTGTGACTGAGACAGAAATGGGGACAAGGCGCCAGGTCAGGCTGCACAAAGAGCAACCGGAATTTAAACGCAGAAAGCTCTGAATGGGAAGCATGCATAATCCAGTTACACACCCGTTTATTCTCGAAACGGCTTGCACGCTCCGGTACGAGGCCGGAACCATCGTCCCAGCAAATGAGTATATCTGCACGAAGAGAAGCGGAATCCTGCCGAGGCCGAGTTTGTCAGGCGAACAGCAACAATGACAGCAATAACATGGGAAACTAACGCTCATGAAGGCGATAAAGGAGTCTGTGAACCAGCCCCCCCAGCAGGGTAGGGTGGGCTGTGGGGGGGGGGTGTAAGGGTGGTATTAAGTCTAACTGCTTCAGGATGGTTATAGCTGTCATTAGAACGCCTCCGCACCTCTAACAAGGACTGTTGCTTGGAAAAGGACGAGACACTTAAGGTGTGTGTGTAAATGTGTGTGTGTCCCTGTCCGCTGTTCACTCTGTCGACAGTGGCGAATTTCGCTCCGTTGGCACGGCGAGCTGTCAGGCATCAGAGTGATGGTTTTTCTTCTCCAGACCGGGTTTACGGTGTGACGGACAGCTAATCTGGCAGGATGAGTTTTGCCGCGGCAGATAGGGCTGGCAGTGCCCGTCTCAGCTCTGGCGTCGCGCACACGTGTCATGCTCATGCACGCTCAGTCTGCACCAGAAGAGCTAAACTGATAGAAAAACATGTGTATTGATGCTGGAAATCAATGATATGGCAACAAACCTCTCCTTTCTTTTCTCTCTGTCTGTCTCTCTCTATCATTATTATTACTGGATCATACAGGTGTGTGTGTGTGTGTGTGTGTGTGGGTGGGTAGTGGGCTTCAGGCTTCACACTGTTGGCAAATCTTTGCCTTTTACGACCATGTCGCTGATTAAAAATGTGTCCATTAAGCTCCTCCACTGATTGCAAACACAAATCAGCTCCCACCGCTTTTTTTTTTTTTTTTTTTGCGCTCTGTGGGGAAAAGACAGACAATTGCACACGTCGCCCGTAGGCCGTGATTCTTCCTGCGTCCCGGTCCTATCTGCTCCGGTTTACTGTGCGCTGCTTTGATAGCATCTCGACAGCAGGCGGTCGTAATTGTTCCAGTCTAGCAGCTAATTCTTTCAGCTCGGCTGATCTGCTGCAAGGACACTTAAAGAATGAGAGCATCTTCTCATCACTTCATCTCTGTCCTCATCACCCTGAAGAGATTTAATCTGTCTGTTTACCTTCCATCAAAGGAGGAATGGAAACATTACACCTCCTTTAGTTGCATAAAAGATTCAGCCCACATCTCAGCCCACGACAGGACACCGTTGACTCTGGACTCAGACCTCCACGGTGGATCGCTCTAACCCTTGTTACCCTGTACAAACCTGATCTGCTGCCAACTGCTAAAGCAGAGAGAAGAATGTTAGCCTGTTAGCTCCTCTTCTTGTCTCTTTGTCTCCTCTTCTGGTTTTCTAGAGAGGTTTAGAGACGAATGTACCTTTTTCTCTTTAATGTAGAGGAATCTATCAGAATATCAGTTTTCTGCTGTGTTGAAGGGGAAGAAGGAACACAACGGTCAAATGTGGGAGAACAAGTCTAGAAATCGTATTTATTCATTAAGTGCACAAAAAGAATTGGATGAATGAAGAAATGACAAAAAGAGTCGAGCTAATGGAAGAGGCGATATTCCTAACGATTAAAGGAGAGATGTGGAGGAAGCTGCACAACCTAAGAGGAAATAAAGCTGCCAACAGAGCAGGCGCCAAACTCTGGCGCAGAAAGCTGCTTTTGGCAGAGTCAGACGTGCTTCCTCCTCCTCCTCCTCCACCTCCTCCTCCTCCTTCTTGTTCAACTGGAACCAACACTGAGGCTTGAGCATCTGGGACCCACCAGATATTAGCAGTGTTTCACATTTTCACATCTGATGTTTTTGCTGTAAAGCAACTCATTAAATCAAGCTTGCTAATATCATAAACGGCGCTCAGGCGCAGCTGGAACGGTCAAAGCCTGCAGTGGTGCCCGGTTGGTGTCAGGGGCCTTAAGACGTCCTGGTGCTCAGACAGAGCCCGGGGGTGTCTGAACCAAAGGTCGGGACATTAGATCTAAACTAGTCAGTAAATATAATAGAAGTGTGCAATAATGGCGGCTCCTACTGACCCAGGGCTTTCAGACTCGCAGCTGACGACAAGCAAGATGACTCAAACGGTCAGCCATGGAGGATGTTTGAATATGCAGCCGGGCCGTAATAAGGAGCCTAATGAGGCAGCGACAGGGCTTCTGTCTCCCACGGAGCTGTTGTTCACTTACTGATTGGCTGCGGCAGCGACGGGGACGACCCAGCGGCTTGGGGACAGGCCTGCCAAAATCCAGTTATCCAGAGGACCACTCCTCTTAATCTGGCCGTTGTTAGTCGTGTTGGTGCTCTTTGGGTTCTTTGGGTTGATGAATTCCAACATCTCTGAGCTGCTTTTACTGGTTTGATTGGATGGGCGAGCGGCACAGTTTCCAAACCACGCGGGATTGGAACCAAATGAGGCTGGCTGGAACCAGCAGACAAAGGATCGGCCGTTTGTGATGTTAAACAAGGATGATTCAAGCCTCGCTCCCATGGCGCCGTTGGACCTCCTGCCTCCTCTTTCATGTGGCAGGGCTCCGGGCTGGGACAAACAAAACAGGGTCATTAGCTTAACGTTAGCGCCTGCCTCCACTCTGCCGCTCGTTCATCTCACAGCTAGCCTCCTGCCCCCACAGACAGTGGTAGATCATGTGGGCGAGGAAGCAACAGGAAGAGAACCCTGTGCATTTGTCACTACGCTTCTTACCACTTTATTACCCTGTCCCTCTGTCCACTGCTGCCTTGTAGTTTGCCTAATTTTGAGATAATTATCAGGGTTCCTGCTGGCTCCACGAGAAGCAAAAATTTAATTGGGGTTTTGCGTAAGAAAAAAGAGACTAAGTTTTCCAAGTTTCCTTTGTGACAAAAGAACTGGAATCATGAACGAGGCAACAATTGTGCCGGTCAGTTCAATCCAAAGCTCAGCGTTCCCTCTGTGCACTCAGCGACAGATGCACTCAGCAAAGTGTCCAGCAGAGTGATCGTCATCGAAGCTCGGCAGGCGTGCAGCGTGGGTGGGAGCAAAGAGGACAGAGCGCAGCAGCAGCGGCCCTTTGAATCCAGCGGCAGAGGCTGAATCATTTGCTCTTTAATGGCAATCATAAGTCATCGTGCAGTTGTAATGTGTTCCACATTAACAGTGTGGGAGCTGACTGTGGCTCATCTGTGCCTAATGCGCTATAGCCACCAGCTAAGAGCTCTCATCAAACACTTTTTAACTGTTTGCCACCTTCTGTTAAACTCTTTTGTTTACTCTGTGCCATCCCCACACCGGCGGTGCAGCCCAACTTTAAAACACCCCGTGCAGTGAAAGGTCTCTGGGTTTCTTGACAGCGCCGTCAGTTATATTTAGCTTCGGCTGTATTTTGAGACATTCGGAACAAAAAAACCAGAAGTGTAACCCGTCAGGGAGCAGATCACCAGGTGATGCTAATGAGGTGATCCACTAAGCATGTGCACTCAGGGACAGAGATGTGTCCCTGGAAGGGTAAAAAGTGTTCTTTTTCTGACTTGGCACAGCCACAGTTGAGAACGAGCGCTAATATTGGAGTAAATAACAACTCGTGCGCCTGAAAATGTTAGCATGCCTGAACGTAGCGGTGACAATTCTTGCATGCCTCTCGTCAGCGATTGCACCCGCCAAACTGAACATAGCACATCTGAAACCTGCAGAAGGATGTTTTCATGGTGTCAACAGGCTGACACCATACCTGAACCCTTGTTTTGATTTCTTCTGCCTGACGTTTTGCACTTTCACTTCATTTCCAGATTAGCGGCTTTAGAGTTTACACCAGACTGGATTTATTTTAGAACTTTTAGCTGACATGCAAGCACACCCACAAACCTGACCACGTTCCACCAGGTTCAGTCCTCCCTCGGGGGGAGGGGTTGAAGATCCACCCCTTCACTCGTCATACTCCCTCGCCCGAAGCGTGGCAGGATTAGCTAACGTGATTATCACCAGCTTTGCACTTTTGTGAAGATGAATCATGGTAATGCCACGCAGCAAAGCCCCTCGCGCATTTCTAAACCCGCTCGACTTGGTTTGATTTTCCAGAACCGAGAGTTGCCAGTTGGCTGCGGCTGCCTGACGCAGGTGCAGGTGAAACAAGCTGCGCCAAACTGGCAACCCCATCCAAGTATACGTGTTTGCGCGGCTAATGTACGCACAGATGTTTGATCACACGGGGATCAGCCTGTATCAGTCACAGGAGCCTCTGACAGGATGATGTTCAGAGTTCAAGCTTCTGTCTTATTTCCAGAACTTGAAAAGGACTCGGCAGCATCTCCGTTACCAGTTTGACACCGCTTCAAACATGGCTGTCAGACAGCCTATGGGGACGTCTGCTCCTGGCAACTTGTGACACTGCAGCATCAGAAAAGCATGTTTGCCTCCAGGCTGTTTAGCTCCAGAGCACCGTTTGCTTATTTAAAGTTATCAGGACCCGTTTGGTATAAAACGTCCCGTTTGTTCCTTAGTGACTGCACTTTCACTCTTTGCGGCCCCCTGTTTGTGCCTCTTCTCCAGAAGGCAGACTGGTTTTTGCAGGCTCTTATTCACGGGACTTGTCCGTGCAACCAGCTACCTCTGCTAATTCAACTGTCCAATATATACGCACTAGCGAGAAGCAGAGCTCAGATCAGACCCACACGGGAGCGAGAGAACCCCACTGTAGCTGATTTAAACACACGTCTTAGGTAACTAGACCATGAGCATTTTGTACAGTGATAACAATAACAACGTAATGTCATCTAAACCATGTGACAACACTCCAAGAACCATCTCCTCAGATTATGACAGAGACGATGAGCTCAATGTACAACAGATTCAGTCCTTTAGAGTTTCCCACCATCCCCTGTATCAGCTAGCGAGTGGTGAGACACGTCACACTTAGGGGGTGTTTGACACGTGGGGGGGCAGAGCCTAGAGCTATATGCTCGTCAGTTACACAAGCACGCGCGCGCGACAGCACACACACACACACTTGCTATCTGTCTGTTGTTTTCACATTTACATACAGGTGTGCAAACAATCCTGCGAATGATGACGTTCCGGGCGGCGGAGCGGGTACACAGCTGCTCCTGGCACCAATTTTTTAAATGCGGGATTTCTATAAATGAGGCCCACCAACTGTTTAATATGCACATATGCAAGATGGATAAAGAGCTGCCAGGGTAGTTTTATTAAGACAAAAGCGACCTCCCTGCTCACCTGCTAAACAAACACGTAAACACAGGCTAACTTGTCCATGTTTGGCAAATACACACTAATAACTCTGACCGGGCAGGTTATTAATGTCACTAGTTTAACAAAAAATGAATTATTTACATTAAATATGGCTTTTGAAGTGCGGAAACAGTTGATCTGGGAATTGTTGTTCTGCACAATATTTATTTATTTATGTATGGAAATTACAACCGTACATGGCAAATGAGCTAGCAAAGCTGCCCTCCGACTGGCTCTTGGTTGCCGAAAAGGAAGCGGAACACGAAACAACAAAAGGACAGATTGATGCAGCAGAACTTGATTTGGAAGAGATGTCTGTGTAGGACGAGGCGCTCTGCAGCTTTGCTCTCCATTTGTGCTGGTTCGGTCTGTTTGAGGAGCCCTCGCCTGGATCTCAGTGAGACTTGACAAAAAACCGCTAATTGCACAGTTGAGCTGTGACGGTAAAAAGGATCAGTCCCCAGATCTCAGGCCCCGCGGCCCGAAAGGCTCGTAAGGGCGATCTATCCTCTTTCAGCAGAAACGACACGCTCTTCATCCTTTACGCCCACTCTGTAATTGTGTGTGTTTTCCACAGTTTTAAAGGCTGGAGGGATTTCTAAACATTACAGTTGGAAAAACAAAAATGCTAAAGCATTTTTTTTTTTAAGTTTTGATAGATGTTGATTAGATTTGAGGAGCACGGCCTCCGCTTCCTCCAGCGGTCGGGGAAAGCAATTTTGTGCTGCCTCCTCAGGGAAGCCGGGGAAAACAATATGAAAATCACTTCTTTCTCTTCACGGCGAGCTTTTTGGATGCTCGCAGGCTGGAAATAAAAGCAGAGTTGGAGACTTTGTTTTCTCCGGCCTGCGCTGAGGTTAAGCTGCCCTCAGACGTGTCAGCGATACACGGCCACAAACGTCTGGACGCAGCTAGCGACACTGAAGCATGTTGGTACCTTTAAAAAGTGCTAACATAGAAACTTGCAGAACTCTCTCCTCCTACTTTTACTGCCTTTTTTTGGGTGTTTTTTTTCCTCTGAGATCTTTTATTCCTCCTGATCCCCATCTCCCCTCCACGCCTCCTCTTTTCCTCACATCTAAAGCCGGCTCTAATTGCCAAAGGATGTGATTTCCACTTATTCTCTCATAAGTGCTCCTGCTCATTAAGGTTTGGTTTTATTTTTTTGCTTGTATCTTTTTATTTCTGCCATACTGATAGCATCTCCCTGGTTTGTCGCGGCAGAGGTGGGTGGCAGCGTTATATTTCCGTTATATTTCCCAGTTACCAACTCTGCATAACAGATCATCTGTATCTTCAAGAATAATCCAACATCTCCGTATACTTGAGTAATGTTATTTTGAAGTAATGCTGCTCTTTTTAAACCCCCCTGTGATCGCTGGAGCTAGTGGCTAAGCGTTGATGGAGGCTAATCAAGCACACGAGGGATGCTAATCAGTCCATACGGAGATGCTAATCAGTCAGACATGCTATTTGTAATTTTTGCTGTCAGCCTTGGAAAATGCACTGAAAAGTGCTGTGTCCTTGTGCGTTATTGATTTGTGACCTTCTCTATTCTGAATTTTAACTACTGACAGAAGGCAAGAGTAGAGGAGGCGGTAGGAAAAAAGATCTTTATGCTCTATATGCTGTTCAGCTGTGTTGAACTTCGAGGCTGCAGAACAAACACGTAAAACATTCTGTACACATTCCCTTCAGTTCAGTAGTTTGCAGTACTGTTTTTTTTTTCAACTAACACAAAGGTTCCTTGCTATCTCCTTGTATCTTTATTTTGCAGTTTGTGTTTTGCAGCTTTCAGCAAAAGGTACGACAACTCAGGACTAAACCCCTTAGGCAGAGCACGGTTTTAAAAAACACAATAAAAACAAGATGGTGTGTAAATTAATAGGCTTGCAAAACAACTGAAATTAGAAAAAATTGACAAAAGTGACCAAATTAAAGCGAAGCAACTTCTCATCAAAATCTCCGTAGATAACATGTTGTATTTGTGATTAAAAGCTGAATATGGTGGGAGTGAAAGTTTTGCTAAAAAACTTGACGCTGGTGTGTGTGTGTGTGTGTGTGTGTGTGTGTGTGTGTGTGTGTGTGTGTGTGTGATAAACTGGGCCCCCTGCTGTGGTGGTGGTGTTCCCAGCATCTGTTTGGGGCTGATAAGTTTGGTGGTTTGGTTGTGTGGAGGCTGAACCGTGACCCCTGGTGGACAGAATGCCCAGATCACACAATATTAGCCGTCCCTTCGCTGAGGTGGACTCAGAATGTGTTTGAGTAAACGGAACTGAACTTGGCCCCCAAAAGAATGCCGCTCTGCTTCCCCGTGGCGCCGCTTTCTCACCATCATCTGGCTCATCTCCGGGGCTCCATCGCTCTTCCCGTGTCACATTTTTCTGCCCTCGTGTTTCTCTCCTCTCTCATTCCATCCATCTGTCACGATCTCTCTGGAGGCCAGGCCAATTAACCTGTTTAAACAGCCATCTGAGCATCTTATCCGTTTTGCCGTGCCGTGTGAGCAGGAGCCAGTTCGCCGGGCCAGGATGGGAGAGCCAGCGAGCCGCCGCCATTCGCAGTCTCCTCTGCTACTTCACATCCCATCCCTCTACCTCTTCGCCTCCTCGTCATCACTTTCCTCCTGTCCTTAACAGGGCTGATTGTAGCCAGGATGGGGCGTCTAAGATCAGTTCCAATATTGTTTTGGAGGGCAGGGTGACATCTGATGCATTCAGCACAGCCACTTTGAAGCATTTAAAGGGCTGCAGCTACAAACTGTCGCCTCTGGAGATCTCACTTTGGCAACTGCAATCTGCCGATGAGCTTTTAGGCCCCTTTTCTCCCCATTTAATGTTCGTTCTTTCATTTTGCCGTCTCTCTGATTGCCACCTCCACACACTATCCATTTTCTCATCAATCTTGCCCTGTTCCTTCCTGACTTCCTGGCGTCTTCTCACCTTTTCCCCGTCACTCCTCGGCTTTCCCCCCCCTCCTTTTCCTACTCCCCTTTCAACACTTGTCACCTACTTCCTGTCAGGCTGTCCATGGAACGCTACAACAAGGTCGCAGCTCATTGCAGCACTGCTCTCCTGCTTGTCCTTGTCTGCTCTGGTTGCAGAGGAAGGATCTTTAATTAGAAAATGGTGGAAGACGAGCAGTTAGCATGTGATATTGCATCACAAAGCCCGACTGTGCACCGCTGGGGTTTCATGGGGGGTGTAACTCTGTGTACATTGACTTGGTGCAGCCGTGTCGATCTACCTCTCTGGCATGCTGGGGCGTCTGTATTACTTGGCAGATTGATGTGCAACCTGGGCTTTCGCTTTGAACTGACTTGTTAACGCAGCATTGCGCCGCCGGGCTTCATCCTTCTTTTGTCAGACGGTTTTGTAATGTCTCTTATGACAGTATCGACCCGCCTTAGCTCCTGCAGGGGTTGTGTGTGTGTGTGTTGATGAATATTGGCAACGTGTTTTTTCTTAATTAGTGCGAAGACAAATTCCTTTGGGATGTATGTCTGTACAGTCACGTGACCTGTGTCAGTTCACCGCTAACTGCTCCAGCAGCACATGCAGACAGGAGGAGTTGTATCTGGAACAAACTGAGCACCACAGAAGAAGAAAAGATAGACTTTTTGCGTGTCAGCCGTGAACACTTGGAAGCAGGTTGAGATTAGAGAACCGTACCGAGGAAAAAGATCATCTGGAGCAGGTTCTCATAACGTCGCCCTAAACACTTACAGACGGTCGTCATCTGACAAAAACACGGACATTTGGGGCATAGAGGTCAAGACAATTTCCTCTGGCCAGACAGCTGGAGGTGGTGGTGAAGACAGCAGTGAGCAAAGAAAAGGCTTCTCCTATTTCCTGTTTAACTTTGGTCCTTATATTTGCTCTGAGACTTTGATAGATCCAGATTAATACCATTGTACCTCTCCGCTACTTTAGCTTAGCTTGGTTAGCCTGTTGTAAATCTTAACTTTAGAGAATCTCTTTAGTCGGGTTTGGGAGAAGATAACGTGTGGAAGAGAAGCAGTTTGCTAAACAATGGAGGATTCTGCACCTCTCGGGCTGACGGTCCTCCTGTCGTCTCTCCTCCCGAACACTTGAGCTCCGGCTGCAGTGTTGTGGAGCTGTCCCACCTGACCGGACATGTGGTCTTAGAACAGCTCTGACATGATCACGGACATTCTCACAACCTGAAGGACCAGGAAGCCGGAACATTTATCTGAAACAAGAAAGGAGCCGGGGTGGCGGCGAGACCCAGCGGTCAGGGATAAATGGTCGTCTAGACAGTGTAATCCCAGTTAGGAGAATGCAGCAAAGGAGAAAAAGGATAAAGGTGGGAGGCCATTATTTTCTACTTGCCTGTAAGTCTCATTTCCTCATGTGTGTATGTAAGATATAGAACACACATTAACTGCCTCAGCCGCATGGAAAGAATTCCGCAACAATCCTGAGATTAATAGTCTTTAGTGGTCGGTCGCGCTGGCCTAGTATGAAGTTCTGGTGATTCACACAGCCCCGCCTGGTGCCTGTTCTTAATGCTGCTTCATGTTGGTGCCTGTTGATTTAAACAAGCCAGAGTAGTTCACAGGTTCAGCTTTCAGCCCTGTTCCGCTGCACTCAAACAGAAATAGCAGTGGAACTTGCAGAATCAGCTTCTATCCTTCAAATGTGCTTCAAATTCTTTTTTTTTTTCCTTTCCTGATGAACTTGACATCTTCTGGCCCGTTTGTACCCATACAGTCAGAAAACAATCATTCCTCTGTGTGCCGACACCTTCTCTGTTACTGCTGCAGCGCCGCTGGAATACAATACATTCATGCGTTTACCAATGTGTTTTATGCAAAGCGGATGACATTTTCTCCCCTGCAGATTAATTTTTCTAATTATAAAATGCACTCTTTCTTTGTGCTGCATTGTGTTTACTAATTAGGGTTTTATTTATAATGCAACTAGATGTTTTCCCCTCTAATAATAGCTGGTAATTACTACACATCGCGCCAGTTCCGCCTATAAACAAAGTGTGTTTTGAGCTCTATTAACGTCAATATTTCACCCCTTCTTAATCACAACACACAAAAGCAAACAGCAGTCTTTTTCTGCGCTCGTGCGAGCTGATGTTTCTATTGTCTTGGGTTGTTGCAGCAGTTGCCGAAGGGCCTCGGAAGCCTAAGTTCTGTCTGTCTGTCTCCAGTGACCTTCGACGACTGCGCGGGGAATGAAGCAGTGGTCCTCCGCAGCAGCGACCCCCTCTTCGGCGTTCGCACGGACGGGTCCATTTTTGCTGCCGAGGAGGCAAACCTGGACGAACCGGTTCAGTTTAAGGTGACAGCCGAAAGTCCACTTGCGCACGTCTGGGAAACGGTGGTGCAGCTGGCACTCATTGACCCACCTCCTGCACTGCAGAAGGAAAACGAGGTGAGTTGTATCCTCCACACGCGTGCACACAGACAGATTTATGCCCCAGTTTATCATCCTGTTCTCCTGATTCAAGCATTTCCAGGCTGAAATGAGGTCAAAACTTCATGGGGTTTTTAGGAGACATGGCTGAGAGTAATAGATCCACGATGCCACAGGGGATGGTGTGACCCCCCCCACCCCTTCCCTTGGCTCTAAGCTGTTATTGGAAACCATCCCATACTCTGGAAGGCCCCGGGGGCTTCGACCCTTCTCATCCAATTAAAAGCCATCGGCGGCCTGACAGCAATCGAGCAGCTCGATCCAAGGCGTGCGGCCGCAGAGCCACGAGGCCCGGCGCTGACCTGCTGCTCTGCATAATCAGCCATCCAATTACACCATGACCACGCATTTTTCAGCCAGCGTCCAACCCGTGAGACGGACAAACGGTATCGCTTCAGAAATCGTAATGAAAATGTAATTAAAAAAAGAAAACAAGTGAAAATCCCGACCGTTCGGTGAATTCTAACGTTATTGCAAGAACTACAAAAACAAAGTTCGTTGTGGCCAATATATTTTCAGTATTTCTGCATTAACCACACCCACTGTACATTTTTGACCAATCACCGAGTAGTTGTGGCCTCTGTGGTCACCAGCTGACATTCACAAAGAGCAGAAAGGCTGGTGGGGCGTGCAGACGCTTCATGTTGGGACAAACGCGGCGAGGGCGGGAGCACTGACGCAAAATGCGATGTTTCATTATGGAAATGGCGCTTTGTGGCGCGCTCTGTTGAATAATAACTTCCAGATGTCTGGGTAGCCAGAGGCTGGCTGATATCAAAGTATGCAAGGTTTTGGAGAGCCAGTGGCTCGGGGGGGAGCTGGGACCACTGCCAGCTGGCTGGTGCTGATGGCACCAGGGATGGGTGCGCTGCATCCATTTCACACTCACTGACTTCTGCTCACATCGCGTCAGTGCAAGCAAACGTCTGATTCGTCTGCGGGAATATTTATGCTTTTGAGAGTGAAATGAGGCCTGGTCGTGAATTATGCTGATCTTGTGTTAAATTTCCTTTATGTAGGGCAGATTTGTGTTTAGACTAGCAGCCTTTATTTTCCTTGGAAAAACGTATGGTGTCATTTGAAAGAAATCTAACTCTGGCTCCAGGTTTCTTCTGGTCTCTGTGCAGACGTTCCTGTCTGACCTTTTTAAATATAAATTTACGAAAAAGAGTGGAGCGGCAGGGTTTGATCAGAGCCTATTAAGCTGTCTTTTTTTTTTTTTCCTATCTTCTTCTCTTTCCTTATTCCTCCACTGGGGGCTCACCAGTACCTGTTAGTGCAGGGAGATAAAAGGATCTGGAGTATAACTTATTTAGGGTAAAAGGAAGGGGAGGGGTCACATCTGCTTCTGTCAATCTGCCCTTTCCTCAGCCAGAATCGTGTCTTCCCCCACCTCTGCCTCCCACTGCTGGGAGTCTGTGCAGCCGTGCCCTGCAGTCAAAGCCCGTGAGCTTCCCCGTATGCAGAAAGAGAATATGCTTGTTCTGATCCGGTTGACAGACCCTGCACACACACACACACACACCACATTTCTACAGAAGTTTGGAATGTATGGTTCTTATTAGTTACAAATGTAAAAACCAGTGGCTCAGCTCCATGGCTACAAGCCTGTTGGTTTAAATGTTTCAGACCTGTAGCTCCTCTAGTGGCCAAAAAAGAAACCGCTGCACCAAACCAGGCGCAACTTCCTTTACTGCAAGTTTTAACATGTTTCTGACCTTCCTTTTTACTCATTCTCTATTTTACTGTGCATGACCTTAGCACTGTAGCGCTAGCATCACCTCCTCCGCCCACAAGCTTCTGCAGCCATTCCTCCTGTTTGCAAAGATGGCCTGAATTTCACCAGCGTGCACAGTTGGAAATGTAACCCTCGCTCGGTTGATGAAACCGAACATGACACGGTCGCTCGTTGTCCCTTTTGTGTCCGCGGAGCTTTGCCCGTCCCCGTCAACACACATCGGCAGCGTGCCGGGTTGGCATAACAAATCTTCCTTTAAAACAGCCTTAAAAGCTTTTTTGCTGGGCGTCTGCCTGATGACACCGCCTTAAAAAGCAATGGGTACACAACCCAAAGCTCTAAAGGGTCTCACCCAACAGGAAAAAACACTGTAAGCAGAGAGTTTCCATAGGAACATGAGCCACAAGCAATTTCCATCATACACGAAATCCGGTGCCGTGTTTTATTCTGTCAGCTTCCGTAAGACAATCAGAGAAGCTACTAAGAATATTAGAGAAGTAACAAAGAAAAAAAAAAGCTGGAGCAGAGCTAAAACACTGAGCTCTTTATATGTAAATATATGGTGATTGAACCACTTTTCAGTTTTGCTCCAGAATTCATGAGCCCAGATTTTGTGTTCTGACATTCACACACACACACACACATCTGCAAATATAGGCTGTGTGTTTTCCATTATCTGCTTAAGCTGCTCTTTTTGAACGTAATGGAATTACGGTTATCTGAGTTTACATGTTAAATGAAGAAACACCATCAGACAGCTGATCAAGTACATCAGCGTCACAACTCAACTGTTCTGCTGCAAACTAAGAAGCTTCTCTGCATTAAAATATGGATGTTACAACCTTGGTTAATGAAGAGCGGCCTATTTAGAAGAGTTTAATCATTCCAGAAGGCAGAAACGGCAGAGATAACAGTTATGAGCTGGTTAAGCGACCCAGTCAGGTGTCAACCATGGGTGAAGGACTGGGTCTGGACTGGGTGGCAGCAGTGGTAATTATTATTGACTCTTCAGGCTGTGGTCACTCCCGTTAAGGCCTCTTTTATAACGGATCTCCCGAGATCCGGGATCACATTTGTTCCGGACACGCGTCTTGTCTGAGGTGTTTGCCAGCTGTGGAGCAGCGCAGCAACCGAGGCGCTGCCGAGACGAGCTGTCAGGCCGGAGAACAACAATACCAGTGCGAGAGGAGGGCAGAGGGGAGCAGGAGGCAGCTCGAGGGGGTGTGATTGCAACTGATGCACAGCTTCAGTCCTGATATTCATGAGTGAATCCTTGACAGGTTTTTTTTTACTGGCTTGTAACCCCAAGACATGTTGGTAAAGTTACTGTAGAACAACACTCAAGGCTGTCAGTGCAGTAAAGCTTCACCCGGGCCCCCCACACCCCCACGTGTGTTATATTTTAAAAGAATCTTAAAGAAATGTGAGTAACCTTAAGAAGCAGCATATCTGATTATTTGCTCTGCTAAATAGCCCTCAGCTACTCAATTAAAACCTTTTGTCATGATTTGCTGTGATAAACCGGAATAAACCAAAGATAGGAGGTTAACTGAAGAGAGGTGAAAGCGGCTGATGGCTGCGGCATTTGATGCAGCTGCTCTGACTTAGCATTGATGAGGGGGATTAAAGAGAAGCTGCTTTCAAGTTCCACATTTGAGCATCTTTATTCATAAAAAAAAAAGGAAGGAAAGTTTGTGGCTGTCATATCTGTATGCCTGGAGGGAGCGAAGGCTGCGTGATTAAAGCTCGCGTTTGTGACTCGGCTGTCTCGTCTGTGCAAAGAGGCTATAAATCCAACATCAATCACGCTCTGTGTTAACAGGCTGTTTATACCTGCTGTAAATGACAAACTGTCGCCTGTCATCTCTGCACATACCAGGAAACCCTATTCCCCCCTTGGTTGATGCTGAGGCCATTTTCGGTTTTTCAGGAACTGTTTTCTCCAGTTTCTAAAGCAAATTTCCTAGTTTTTGTTCAGACTAGTTATCAATTCGGACAGCTATTAAAAATGTGAATACTCAACGATCTCAATGACCGTCAGTGGAGCGTGTCTGCGGTTGCATCACACGGACTTTACCATCAGAACTTTAACCTACCACTTACATTCTGATGACACTGAAATTTTTGTTTTCTTCTGCTGCCATAGCAGCCGTCGGTGACGGCAACCATGGAAACCACATTGCGGTAAATGAAGAAAAATCCAATTTTCCTCGGTTGGAGTTCCTGGAATGTTTGCAGCAGTACACAGCAGGTTAATTAACGCTGAAGCTACAGCACACTTAAGTGTTTTACGGCAGAGAGCCTTTCCTCTGTTAAAGGCAAGAACAGCGTAACTAACAGCAGCCCTCAGGAAATGCGGCAGGTGAACTGCAATCCCTGCTCATTTAGGAGGCATTTCCAGCGTTCTGTAGGTTAAGACATGAACCTTCTTCACGTGCATTTCTTTAACC
The DNA here is from genome assembly GCA_000180735.1 of Tetraodon nigroviridis. NCBI lineage: Eukaryota > Metazoa > Chordata > Actinopteri > Tetraodontiformes > Tetraodontidae > Tetraodon > Tetraodon nigroviridis. The sequence continues at coordinate 3,184,109 of CAAE01014729.1, forward strand.
TGACTTGCCATTTTCACCTCGTTTCTTTGTGTTTAAATTTATATTGTTGCATCAGTAGCTGTCATTATTAGCCACCTGCTAAATAAAGCCTTGTGTTGTCTTAAAGGTTACAAAGGAAGAGGATAAAGTCTCTGTAAGACGGGAACTGAAGGAGCCCTTCCCGGCGCCGCCTCCCGTCATCTTGTTTTCCGGCTCCGGCAGCAACAGCTCCAAAGGTCTGCGGAGGCAGAAGAGGGACTGGGGGTGATCCCACCCATCAACGTGGCCGAGAATTCCCGCGGACCCTTCCCTCAGATGCTCGTCAGCGTAAGTCACAGATCTGGGGGGTTACTGGGGGCTTCATGGCTGATGGTGGGCGAGTGATGAACGGTGATAAAGTCCTGGGATTTGTTTGTGTTGTCACAGATGACTAGTTGGTAAAAGAACAGCCACCATATGCAGAGGAGTTTAAATGCAGCGAGTGGCCCTCAGTGGTTCCCAGAGCAGCTAAACTCTGACACCGTTATTTCTGCTCCTTCATGCATCCTTACTTCTCTTTATCAGGCTCTTTCAGAGGTTGCCCAAAGTTCAATGCTATTTCCAAAGCTCCTTTCTAACAATAAAATTTGTCACAGACCACTGAAGCCACCACACCGGGCCTCTGGTGAGCCGTAAAAAAGCCGTTGGCGAGCCCAAAAAGGGAAGCGGTAAAAGACGGTTCGTGCCGTCACGGTAACGACAGGATAAAAGCAACAAGACAGTCACAGGTAGTAACATGAGGTGGGGTCACAGGCCAGCAGCATTAGAAGACAGCAAAAACAAGATGTCTAAGATGTCTCTGTGTGGACATACGCGGCGGTGGGATTTAACATGTGGAAACAGCCAACATGGGAATGTGGTGTCTGTGGCCAAAAAAACAGATAAACAGCTGCAGCCAAGGATGCTGTCACAACAGCAGGCAGCTCACAGCGGATCTGTCCCTTATCAGACAAACGTCTCTTTAGGATTCATTCCTCCCTTCTTTATCTGCGGTATCTATGCATCAACTTTTCCTTGCTGTTTACCAACTCTCTCCACATCTCTTTTGGGTCTTAAATTGTGCAAAAGTAGCACTTTTCCCTCCTCTCCTGCTGTTTCTCCTCTTTGTTTTTTCTGCTGGGTTTACTTCAATCCCTGGGGGATGCCTGCAGAGACGCCTGAAGGATTTTGTTTTTGTTCTCCTTTCTTTGTGAGAGTGGGACAAAAACACATAAAGTCAAGGAAGAAGAAGTTTGTAAGCCTCTACATCAGGAGTGTGTCGCAGCAGACAGGCAGAGCCTCGCCTAAATCTGAGCCTGTCAGTGTCGCGGCGCTGTCCGAGCACCTGGACGCTTGTGTTGACTCTGGGAGCCGAACAGAAGCATGGACAGTCAGGGAACGGGGCAGAGAGAAAGAGAAAGGGGATCAAGAGAAGATCTGAAAAGACGGCGAGCAGCCAAGCACGGCCCAGTTTGTGGTGTAAATAGGTCCGTTAGGGGCTGCTGGGCTGCAGAAAGTGGAACGTCGAGAGCAGAGGAGCGGCACGTCAGTACTGTCGACTCTCTGACTGCCTCTTTAATGATGGCTGGAGGCCATCCAGGGCCAGATTTTAACAAGAGAGACGCTCCGAGGCTCGAACAGGCTGGGAATTATTTATTTTATTCTTAAAATGTCTTTAATCCACTTTTACTCCTTGGGGAATAGAGTTGTGTGTCTCTGGTCCACATCTCTCAATCAGCACAGGAAAACAAGGGAAAAAGATTCCCTTGCAGATATACTCATGAAAGGTTTGCAGTTGGTTGTGGATATCAATGCACTTTTTTATTAAACATTTAAACGTTTATTTAGGGCCCTCCAGAACAAAGATATTGATATTAAAATGAAAATGATCTGAGAATATTGTTAAAGAGAGAATATTGTTTCTTGCCATATTGAGGCCAAAGGCTTTGGCAGATTCATTATTTATTGAGGGGTTTTTTTTTATCACAAAAAAGTCACAAAAAAGTCGTGTCAACAGTCGTAAAAGCCCATTAATGTGTTTCACAATCAAATGTTGTGTAAATTAAGCTGTGGAAAAACCCTTTTTGTGAAATTCTTTATAATGCTTTTAGGTTTGGGTGAAAACCCTAATTTTGACAAAACTTTGAATGGATTTTTATCATGAAACCCTTTTGACTAACAGCAAACCACCAGAATCATCAGTCAAACACATCTACAGCAGCTCTAATGAGAAGATAGTACTTCATTGAAAAGATTTTACACATGCAGGACCCAAATATTTTTCATTGGAAGTGAAGGCAGAACATCACACGAGTCATGTGATACATTGGAACAAATCAGGAAGTTGCGGCTGTCCTGCCTCTCCTCCTGCCATCACGCCCCTCCCCATCAGAGCCATTACTCAGTGCTCCGTCTGCCGCGGCTGTGTGATGCCTCCACTAATGGCCTGTGAAGTCAGTCCCTCTCCTAATGGGCTCTTCTGTCATCCAGCATCGCACTGACTGACGTGCAGGCAGCAGCCCTCGCCGCCATCCCACCGCCATCCCACCGCCGTCCCACCGCCGTCCTCTCAGCGCTGACCAAGCCGCCATCAGCGGGACAGGCGGATGACAGCGGCTCTCACCTGCGTCTGCGCGGCTTCGCCGGACTGTCAGTCTGTTCAAAGCGGTGCTGGATCGGGCAGGTGTCAGGACAGAGCCCCCGCAGGGGAAGTGTTAGAGGATGTCTCTGCGTCCGCTCTCCCTGAGCTTCCTGAGACATTATTGACCGGTTTTTAATTGCAAGCTTGAGGAAAACTGCGCTCAAGACACCTGTGGTCTTTATTAAAGTTTTAGTCGGGTTCTCCGATATCAACAGGCTCCACCAGCGGATTGATGTGGAATTTAGATGCTGAGGCCTTTCAGAGGGATGGAACATTTCTGTTCCCTCAGCAGAAGCACGAAAGAAGATGCAACAGTGCTGCAGCATGCGCGGCAGTGTTGCATCACGTTTCTCTGACAAGAGTCTCACCTGCCATCAAACTGATGGACGTATTTTCTTACACCAGTCGGTTTTTTTAGTTACACAACACTGAGTCATGGCAGTTTCTCCGCCATGTTAGCGAGGCCTGATGATGTTCCTCAGGTGAAGGTAGGAGACCTAAACTGGGCAACCTGAGAAAGATTCTGCTTTACCTGCTTTCAGACCACGAAGGTTAGCTCATATTGCATTTATTCAGAAGCCTAAAACACTTTATTAAATCTTTGATTCATGTGCTTTACCTGCACAACAGTGAGCAATTAATCCTGCAGGGCAGGGTCTGCAGAACTGTTGTGGAGCACCAGCAGACAGAGGGTCAGCACCAGCCTCGCGGCACAATGCTAATTCTTTTGTACTCACCCAGAATAAGAAACAAAGCAAAGGAGGAGAAAAAGCAGGAGGGAAAGTTCCACAAAGGCAAAAAAACAGCAGTGCGAGGGGGGGTAATTTTTCCACAATAAACAGGTGTTTCTTTGTTGTTTTCTTTCTTCTGCGGCCAAGCAGCCATCAATAGCATGTGAGGGACATCGATTTTACACGAAGGCTTTTTCAAACCCTCCATTGATCTGCGCACTTCTCCTACAGCAGAGCGGCATCGATTGCTTTTGCCTGGGTAAATAAAGACCCAGCATAAACGCCACCGCCAGCCAACTCCCCAGAACTGCCATCGGCAGAGAAATGAGCAAAAGCTGATGAAACAACAGTTTAGCCACGGAGTCAGACCAGGTCTGGATGGATGTTTGTCCAGTAAAATACGTTTTTACTGGCTGATCTTTGATGCCTTAGCGTGGGAGGAGGAGCAGAGGGAGCTGTCAGAAGGTCACTGGAGCAAACCCAGTCTCTTTTTTTCTCATTCCGACTGTGCAAACGTTGACAGATGAGCCGCTGTAGGTGGGATTAGCTCCCACCCCCAGATTCCTCCGTAGGGATGCAGCGGATGGAGAACTGTTCTCTAATATCTCCTGGCGTGATGAGTTTTCAATCAGTCTCACCAGTTGCAGCCCCTGTTTATGTCTCTTCAACCCTTCATTTAAAGCTGTTTTTTGGATTCCTGCCCCCCTTTGGCTCTGGGATATTTGCCTGGAGAGACGTTGTTTATTCTGCAACCTGGAAACACAGTCTCAGCCCAACTGCTTTTTTTATTGGATAATATTTTAGTGCCAGCAAATTCGGGTCCCGTCTGCCAGCTGTCCTTGAGACACCAGAGCCAGGTATCCCGATGGCCGCGTCCCTCAATAATTGCAGACATTAAATAGACAGTAAGAGAGCCGAGAGCGTTACGACGGCAGTAACCTCAGAGATGAGTGCTTGACTGGAGCCCCTTACCGACCCATCTTCCAGCTTCATCAGAAAGAGGTTTATGTGATGCCGTGCCCTTTAATCAGCAGCGCGTGCGTGTCAGTAATTTGCTGCGGGCGTTTGTTAGACTGGAGCTTCTAATAAAAAGGAGCCAGAATGTTAAACAGTAGAAAAAAACAAAAAAATTGCCAGCATTTGTATCCAATTTGATTTGTGCCGCAGTGCATCTGGTTGTGTTTATTACACCCGCCGCAGCGCCCGCGCTCCATTTTCCACACGTCCCTCTGTGGAGCGTGTTTGGGAAAGCGTTCTGCTAGCAGAATGAGGGCCCCCCCCTTCCCCTTAGGTGTCTGCTTTCTCCTCTGTGTACGTTTACCAGTGATTAATGACTGTTCTGCTTCGCTGACAGATGTGGTGACAGCTAAAAACGCCAGTGAGAAATTCAAAAAAGAGAAGACGAACTGACACAAAACGCAGGAAAACCAAAGGCGACGTGCTGTACGAGTGAGACGGAGCTGGAACTGGAGCTGGGGCTAATTGTGTTAGAGAATTAAAGGCAGGTGGGGGGGTGGAAAGAAGAGAGCAAACAACGGGTAGAAAAAACGGCAGCGCCATATGAGAGGGAGTGTGTGGCTAGACCTGGATTAGAGGCGCGTCTGCGTTTGTGTTTAGGGCTGATAGACTTCTAGAGAAACTGTTCACGGCCTCCTTCTATTCTAATAGGGCCTTTTGGCATCTGCCAGCCCTCCACGCCACCAGGACCAGCATCGCGCTGCTCCAGCCTGTCCCCCTTCATCTACCCCCTCTCTCTCCCGCCGCGTCAAACGCTCCGGAGCATACGCGCGCTCAATCCTGCCGGCCCTAAACGTGTGCAGCGGCGGCCACGGAGCCGTTCGGGGTTCTGTTTGGTTGCATTTCTACTTTATCCCTAAACAAAGAAGAAAAAGCTAAGCCAGGAGAGCGAGAATAAATCTTGTCTTTGTTTTTGAGTTTCAGCCCATCCTCAGATAAACCTCAGGATGGTGCCTGATCCGGAGCTCAATCACCAGAAACCACAGTCTTTCTACACAAATACAATTTCCGTGCAGGATAAATCAAATCAGCTTGTAAAAGCACTGAAATAGTGCCTGAGGTACACGGTGGCTAAGTCAGAGTGCAATTCCCTGAGTTTTGTCTTTTTGCTATCATCTTTGCATAACTCGAAATGTTTTGGACAAAAAGTTGATACTTTTACAGGTAAATTAGGGCTGACTGCTTCATGTCAGCGCCAACACGCTGACTTAACACTTCCAGCCATCTCAGTTTTATTTTTGTACCTAGCCATGTTTTAGTGAATTTCTCTGGAAAAACAGTCAGTCAAGTCTGTTTTTGACGCCAGTGCCCACAAACCAGATCCAGAAAGAATTCAAAATAAAATTATTTAAAGAATATTTTCAGCTCTTAGCGGCTGGATGTGGAGCCCTGAGGTGTAATGGCCCTGTTAAACACCAGGGAAAGCTGAGAGTGCTTTACATTGTACCGGCTAATGGAGTGGACGCTCAGGCCCGTCTTTGTGACATGTCTTATTATAAATGAAACATATGATCATAAAAGCTAGCTGACATTTTTCTAACGCTGTGAGACATGAGCATTTAGGAGAAAAGGTAAGGACCTGAGGACACATTAATATGTAATGCAAGGAGAGCGACAAAGGCACTTTAGCATCAGGCTATGAATTTTTGCAGCTTTCTTCGATTCCAGTTTTAACTAAAAAAAAAAAAAAAACAAACAAAACAAAACTGTTTTTCGGGAAAACTGAACTGACTCAACCTGTGTGCGTATGTAATAAATATTGCATGAAGACAATTTCCTTTCCTTCAATGAAATTAGACAGGTGTAATAACTTATCAAGCACAGAAAATGGCATCTCCTGAATACCAGTCAGAAAAAGAATCCTCACAGTGTTATCGGCCTTTGTTTTCCTCCATGATCACAGAAGGAGAACTAAAATGTCAATTTCGATCTCTATTAGGTTATTAATTTGTTAGGAATTAGCAGTGCAAAGTCCCAGTGAACACGTTCCTTAGGCCCAGGGTTTGGTTTTTGCAGGCTGGCCCAGAGCTGCTGCCACTGATGCAGGAAAACCAACAAAGGCCAACAAAAACCCACCTCTGCTGCCCACATGCTCATTGCATCTCACACACACACACAAACTCACACACGTGCATGAGGAAATAAACACGCACACGCTCGCAAACGCCGCCCGACACTTTGCCGGCTGATATGACATCAGGCGGCAGCAGGCGGGCTCCCTCCTGGGTTCAGCTGCTGTTAAATTAAACACTAAATCATCACAGCAAAAGACACCGGAGTGATGTGTGAGTCAAGGGTAACAGTTCTGGGCTCTTTGGGGGGCATGAGGAGGACTTTATGAAGGAGATAAATAACAGCTTAACAAACAACCTCCGTGTGGGCCCCTGGAGGTCGGCCCGGGCAACCCCGTGGATCGGAAGGCTGGAGAAGGAAACCAACGCTCCAGAAGTGCAAGAGTTTTTCTGAGGATGTGTTTGGTTTCCCAACGGGGACGAGTCAGGGGCGAGAGGGGCGAGACGAGGGCAGAAATCAGACGGGGTGCAGCGGCGCCAACAGGCAGCACCGGGAGGAAAACGAGAATAACAGCAGGAAAATCCGCCCCGAGACCGAATTGAACGCCAGTCAAGAACTCTAATCTGATTTAATGGGCTGGTATTACATTCTTCCATCTCTGGCTCTCTCTTTCCAGGAGCTAAAACGCGAGGAAAATTATAATCAAATCCCTCCGCTGAAGAAAAGCAATCCCTTGTCATTTCCAAAGAAAAGCCTCTGATCTCTTTTACTCAGATGCCGTCGAGGTTTGATCTCGTCTCTGGATCTGTAGTGAAACCTTTAACCCCCTTCCCACCCTAGTGGCCACGCCCTGCATCACATGACCTCTATGAACTCTACAGGTGGACTTAAGCTCCTCGCTGCCCCTCGTAATTCTTCCTCAAATTTCTGAAAGACCCCGGTGACAAAGAACCCAGCACAGAATAAAAAGCTCCTCCTTTTCGTCTTCAGGTTAGTGGCTGCAGCTCTCCTTTAGCCACCTCACATTTTTAGTTGCTTCTCAATTTACCGAGAAAAGAACATTTTCCAAAATGCTCTATAAAGGCGAAGCGTCCCGGTGTGTGCGTTGCTTCTGCGGGCTGCCCTCAGTCGCTCCGTTATGGTCCATCTGAGTCCAAGCAGAGAAGGTTTCTTTGTGTGAGGTGATGTGTGGCAGTTTTAGTCATCATAAAGAGGCCCCGCAGCGCTTCCACTCTTCCATCAATGATTTTTCCGACCCATTTTCCGATCGGTATCGTCCAAAGACGTGCCATCTGCTTGTGAAAGGAGTGGGGTGGGGGGGATTATGGCACGTAGATCAGCCATCTGTGTGTCGTCCCTAGGACATGTGCGCTGAATACACAGATGTGTGGTTGCACAAACACACGTGCACCTCCTCAATCTTGCAGGGTTCATTTGTCAGGATGACAGCTGGATGCCTGCTTTGCCAGACAAGATCTCCAGCTCGGTCAGGATGAGCCAGAACATCCAGGGAAACATTGTGAGGCATGTTTGGAGGCTGTAGTCAGGCCTTACGTGTGTGTGTGTGTGTGTGAGAGAGAGGGGGGGGTTGTCTGTCGGGCTCTTAGTCGATAAAATGCACATTCGGCCCCTGCATCACGGCCTTTCCAGCTCTGCCGGGTCCCTGCAAGATACCCGCGGTGGGGAGAGTTTCAGGAGAACCGTGCCAGTGTGCAGAAGAAATTCAGAGCGCCACCAAAGGTCTCCAGGAAGCTGGAGAAAGAAGGGAAGTTCAAATCCCGTCTGCCGCCACTCTGTCCAGATTTGCAGCCAGGAGGGGTCACGCTTGGTTACAGGCTGGTGCTGATGCAGTCAAATCCCACTCACTTTTATTCCTTCCCTCCTCCTCTCTCCCTCTCACCACGCAATCTTTGACTCCATCATCTTTCCGGTCCAAATGTCCTTCCTCCGCTGCCGCCTGCTGGACTCAAGTGAACATAATTAAAAGAAACTCAGAAAAAATGGTGCATAGGAGTACTCCCACTCTTTTCCCTCACTTCCTCCCTCTGTGTGTGTGTGTGTGTGTGTGAGAGAGAGAAAGAGAGCACGCCTGTACTGGGATTTGAGGCAGACTAAATGACTGGGTAAAGTGCAACAGCAGCAGTTTTAATGCCACTCATGTCACTTCTCTCTCTCTCTCTTTCTCCCTTTCTCTTTCTCTTTCTCTCTCTCTCTCTCTCCCTCTCTCTCTCTCTCTCTCTCTCTCCCCACCACTCACTGTGCCAGTCTACCTCTCTTGTCCCTCTAATTACACAGATTGGGTTTCCCAGGGATGCAGGAGGTCCTTGATGTTGTCCTTGTCCGAGCCTCAGGGAGGGACTTGAAAACTCGTTCATGCATCCATCACACTCCTGATTTCACCATTTAATCAAGCCTCTAATGAAATGTGTGTCAGATGCAGCGGGCCGTGGGTGGTGGCAAGTTGGCGGTGGAATGAGGACAAGTGGGGGAAAACACCTCTTTGACTGGCAGCAGCACTGAGCTGCTGGTGCTCACTGGCCTGAGGACCTGGATTCGGAAGGTCAAAGGTTAAAATTGAGAAGCCTTTTATAACCTTGTGCCTCCATTGCTGCTTCATTTTTTTCTCCCAATGATATCATCTGTACTGGCTCATGCTAGTGGGTGGCTTTTTATAACTGGCACAAGCAGAAACTCTGGACGAGCTGCAAATGTGCCTCTTAAAGCAAAACCCAGCAGCCTGGTGAGGAAGCTGGTCCCTTGTCAGTCTCCGCCCTGTCGGCAAATGTCAGCGTCTGTCTGTTTGTCAGCCTGGCCCCCGCCGCTGTCGGAACGTGTCCACCATGTTGCTGCTGGCATTTGGGCTTCATATCTCTGTTTGTTGGTTTTCGCAGACACGGCCGACCCTGCTGTCTGAGCTTTAACGCTTTCCCGCGCCTTTGGGTGGCTGTTTCCACTGACCTCGTCATCGACAACGCCGATGCATCAAACAGCTGTGCGTGTGTGTGTGTGCGTGTGTATGCTGGATCCCATCATAGCTTCACGTTATGGTAATTGCCGTCCTCGGTTCGTGGCAGACAGCAGATCATATTGAATCAATCGTACCAGCTCTGTAAAATCATTCATGTATTCACTGAGGAGGGAAAAACGGAGCATCAGCACAGATGCTGCGCGACAGTCGGTCAATTTTCTACCTGTTAAGGTTTGTGATTACAGATAATCTCGCAGCAGGTTGTTGCTGTCACCGCACAGGCTGGATCAGCCAGAGCTCTGGTCCTGTCTTTGCATTAATGTGCTGGAAACAGCCTGAACACAGACTGCTGCCTGCATCAACGTGTGCTATTTTCCATCTGAGCGGGTCGACAGTGCTGCTGGGGTCCAGACTCACCACAGGAGCTGAAATGGCTAAAACAAGGAGGGAAACGTATCTGCATGGGGAAAAGTTCCAGCAAAACATGTTTGCATTGGGGTTTTTGTGTAAGTTGCGCTGCTTTTTGACATGATTGATGGAGGCTTTAGTAGTCATAAATAAAGGCAGAGGCTTGTTTTGGGAGAATCTCCTTCATATTAGCAGGGCGACTCCAGAGCTTAAAGAGAGCATTTAGCCCCAACATTGATGATGAGAATAGGCTCGAAACATAGTATATCTTAGCATTGCTTTACTGACAGGAGAGCTAACAGAGATGAATGTAGCTTCTATGCTAGCAGCTGCTGTACAGTGACCCAAAACAGTCACCAAAACTAAACTAATGAGCTGAATGTATAGTTTATTGCTCAGAGGTCAGACATGTATTGCCTATAGATCATATCAGTGAGTAATATATCATATTTTATAATGTATAACTGAACTGAAACCTGACCTGAGGAGGGTGGGCCAGAGTTACGGCCTCCGGAGGCCAGATCTAGCTCTGGGGTCACGCTAAGGTCACTGCCTGGAAAATAATGACCAGAAACACAGCGCACATGTTAAAGATGATGAGAGAAAGTGGAGCACCTGGGAGAAAACCCACGCAGCCACTGCACGCGAGCGTAAACACACTGCATCCATCTTCAACACGATCGCTCATCCACATGTGACTCCAGGCTTTTGGATCTATACCAATCTTTATCAAGTATGTGTTGTGGGGACACAAATCCAGAGCAGCCACCCGCGTAAGCGGTGCCAATCAGATCCCCTTTAAATTGAACATGAATTTCCTCAGAGAGAATTAATTCCTCCACACCCCAGTGATTGTGGGAGAGCGGCTCCTTCTCTGTTAGTCATCCCCCCTCCCTCCTCTCTGTTTTCCCCCGAAGACCCAGCGGCATGATAATTTCCCATTTGATTCAGTTTTGCCTGGCAGAAGAGAGCAAAGCTCATTGATAAGATCTCCTTAAGAAGCAGACAAGTTGTCAGTAATGACGGGAATTGCTTTGATCCGTCTACAAATAGGTCATTTAGACGGTGTCTGCTTTCTGATGTGCAACGATACAGGCGCTCTCGCCCTCTCTCTCTCTCTCAGGATGAGGTTTGGCTGTTCTTCCCCTCGTTTTCTTATTACATTTCAAGGTATTTATATTTACACAGGAGGAGCTCAATGGCGTGAACCAACAGCGAGTTTTTGGACTTTTCAGTACAATAGTGTCCTTTTTTTGTTGTTGTTGTTGTTTGTTTATGTTCATGTTTATGAAAATGTTGTCTGAATTCACATAAACATGGAGGGAGAGGAGAGCTAATTGGCTGGGATGACTGTAGAAACAAGTGTGTGGGAATTCAAAGGGGTGGGCAAAAAAACCCAAATGGAATTACGGCGAGCTGTCGCTTCCTAAACGGCGAGGATTTAAACCACACTGTCAGAGCCGACGGATTGAAGTCATTTCATTTTTCACGCATGGATTCCGTTCCCCTCCGAGACCCGAAGCAACCAGAGAGATGAGAGGGAAGGGGCGGAGCCACGATGAGAGAAGTCAAGAAGAAGACGATGGGGGAGTGAGGAAGGTCGGTGGAGGTGGAGGCAGTTGGGTGTGGAAGAGCTGTAACTTCTGATGTGACAGGAGAGGAGGATGAAGTCGGCGTTCCTCAGCCTGTGGAGGAGGCCGATGGGGAAGGAGTTCAGCCAGTGTTTGTCGGCTTGTTGGTGTTTAAAGGACGAGCACGCCGGAGTAACAGCAGTCGATGCCTGCAGCTCGTTAATTATCACCGCTGTCAGCGGCCATTTGCCGAGATGTGCAGAGGGCGCTCTGGCCGCCTCCCCCCCTCCTCTCCAGTCCACATAGAAAACACGCGGAGCCCAGCATAAATAATAGGATCTCATGACAGCTCCTGGTGCTCTGAACAGACAATGGCGATAAAGATGTAGAAGAAGTAGCGTCAGTCTGAACGTCTGTCCAAAACAATACAATCACCCTTCGTTCCTATTAGCTGTTGGCACCATGCTGGTGTGTGTGTGTGTGTGTGTGTGTGTGTGTGTGTGTGTGTGTGTGTGTGTGTGTGTGTGTGTGTGTGTGTGTGTGTGTGTGGGTGGTCGTGTGGGGCTAGGATTGAGTCCCCAGCTGACTTGTCACCTACCTAATGGCCATAAATGGACCACTTCCAGGTGTGAGCTCAGTTTAGGGGCTCTGTTTTAAACAGCATCCAAATTATTCCTGGTTACGCAGCGCTCCTCCATTCCTGATGGCAGGCTTTGCGGTGCACTTAATGCCCCTCCACATTTGCCGTCTGCCCAGCTCTACTCTCATCCTCCTGTTGGATCATTTTATTTCCATCTACACCTGTTTGTTTAGCCATCTCCTGATGGTTTTTACCAATTACACAACCCTTTCGGCTATTTTCACTTTATAATCTAATTGTCGCTTCTTTTTTAATTTTTATTCCTTTGTTTTTTACCCCCCGTTTCAACCTGTCTACGATCCCAGCTTGGCTCCAGCAGCTCTTAATAAATCACTGCCCGGCTGCCAGAGCAGTGTGTTGATTTAATTTCTCCCAAACTGAAATATTAAATGTAACTTTTACAAAGGCTTCCTGCTAGTCAGAAGGACCGGTCTTCCCAGCAGCTCTGTAGAAACCAAAAAAGAACCTTTCATTTCCCTTTTGCTTTCATTGATGCAGATCCGCTCAGACCAGGACCAGGACATCTCGATCCGATACAGCATCACCGGGATGGGAGCCGATCAACCGCCCAACGAGGTTTTTAATATTGACCCTGTGCTCGGAAAGAATGTTTGTCACCAAACCACTTGACCGGGAGCATCGTTCTTCTTACCACGTGAGTGCCGGTAAACAGGGCTAAATGCAGCTGATTATGGAAAAATCAAGTTTGGAACGAGTTAGATAAGTTTCAGTTTGCACCTTAAAAGCGTGGCACATTTTTAAACAGACTTATCAAGCTCCTAGCCAAAATTCGCAGTTGTGTGACCCCCCCTGAAAATTTAAATTAAATCTCTTTGAAAGCTTAAAAAGGGAGTTGTGTTAGAAACCGTTAAGGACAACACTCACGAATGCACTTGCTCCGTTTCTGTTGAATGTGTGACATAAAAGATCTCAGGCTCACATCTTACCAAAACAAATACTGCCGCATGAAGGGTCTTTGTGTGGAACGCACGGAACAAGCCACACTCAGGGACGCTCGCAACTGTGAATGAAACCGCACTTTCGTGTTCTCTTTCAAAGGCCTCTCAAGTCGAGCGGCTCGATCTCCACGCGGAAAAAAGAGCGGAAAAACGAACCGCGCTTTCATTTGAACTCAACAATTACTTGTTAAAAAGGTTTGGGGTTCATGTCTTCGTTCTCATTCAGGCTGCCAGACATGGCCACATTTTGTCTCCCCTCAACACTTGATAACTCAACGAGCAGCAGAGGTGGATTTCACAGCGTGTCCCATCTTTGGCAGGAGTCCTTGTTGGTGATTCCACTGATCTGAGGACAGCTGTGTAGAATATCAAATAGAAAGACTGTGTCTAAGGGATCAGGAAGAAGAATAGAACACTTTCAGTTTCCCTACTGGCCTTTATTAAGATCCATGAATAAAACCTTTTCTTTACAGTGGTGACACTAATACAATAAATAAAAGAGAAAAGATGCCTATTTTTGTTTTATTGAATTAAAAAAGGATTGACTGCAGCAACCCAAATGCCGCAGGTTCTAACCCAGCTAAGATTTGCAGGGCAGAGGTGGTTTTTTTGGGTTTTGGAGCTTCACTGAAAGTGCCACCTCAAATGGTAAATAAATGTAGCTCTTTGGTGATTTATTTATGTTTTTCTCCCAATTTCCATTTCAGGAAGATTTTTAAATCCTGCCCAGGGCACGAGAGCAGCTCAGATTCAGGCAACTGCAGCGGCTAATGCAGAAGCACAGGTCTGCTTTTATGAGCAGGCTTTTTATTAACCTGCCAAATGATGCAGCCGGCAGCCAGGCGTTCACCCGGAGGGGCACGATCCTTGTGAAAACGCAGAGTGCATCAGCAACTCCCAGTTATTAACTGAAATTATACTGGTTTATCTTGTAAACCCAGCAGCTCCCAGTTCCCCTCAGTCCGCTCTGCAGCTGTGCTGGCCGAATTTTTAACAAAAACGAGAACATCATTACTGCACAAGACACAACGCGGCCTATTGGGAGAGCGTGAGTTTAGGACACGGTCACCTCGAGGACCTTTACCATTTCTTCCTTTAACATAGGCTGAAACAGATTCACTACTCAGATGCAGTGAATCTGACCTTTGTGATGTTTCACAAAGAAAACTGAATTATACGAAAACATCAGTACGAATACCAGATGAAGAGTTTTAAACCGACTTTAGTCACAAACAACAAATATAAAACATTCCTTTCATGTTCAGTCTGTAGTTGCTGACAAAAACATTATGTCAGCAGTCTGGACTCCTCCACTGACTGTAGCACGTTAGCATAAGCGCTCTAAAAACCATCATCCGTCTCTCGTGTTGCAGTTACGAGCCCACGCCGTGGACATGAACGGGAACCAGGTGGAAAACCCCATCGATCTCTACATCTTTGTCATCGACATGAACGACAACAGACCCGAGTTTAAAAACCAGATTTACAACGGCTCCGTGGACGAAGGCTCCAAACCAGGTAAGGATCCAAACGGACAGACCTGCGTTCTCTCACCGCTCTCCCACAGCGCCATGTGTTCAGGCTGCCGAGGAGGCAGACGGTAAGAAACGCCAGACCCCCAGCAGCACCAGCGCCCACTTTACCTTCAGCTGATCTGAATTGCTGGGGTTCACCCCTTCTCCCCCGTATGCTGCTCCACCCGGTCGTAGCCCCACGCTGTCTAAGCACCATGCGTGACATTCAGCTGAACAATAATCACAAAAAAAGAGAGTTTTAGAATTTAGAGCTCCAGCGGTTTGGGTGCAAGGCCAATTACAGTTTGGAATTAGTTTGCAAATTAAAGAGTCATTACGGGGCCCTAATCCTGTCAAGCACAGCTTAGGCGCCCGTACAAAGAGTCCACATTAAGCCCCTGAAGAGTGCAGCTTAATGAAATTACCCACGTCGACATGCGACACATTGTGGTTCTTCACCTCCTCTCCTGCATCCCTCCATCTCCACACAGAAGCGACAGATTGATGGTTGGGATGGTTCTCTCCTCCGTTTTCCCTCCTCCGCTCCTGCCACATATTTGTCTTTTTTCACCCGGCTGACGGGCCTCCGGGGCGCTCCCTCCGGCCGAGTCATTGACAAATGTTGCTTTGAAATGTAATGAACTTTGAAATGGGAGCTACGGTTACAATTATCCCCGGACAGAGCCTGTCACTGGCGTGATATCACTATCTCTGCCAATTAGATTTGGCTGTGAGGAGCCGAGCGCCTGAAATGGAGCGATGGAGAGATTCGGTGACAGCAGCCTGTGAAGGCATCGAGCATGTGGCGCGCTCACGGAGAGAGGGAGGCTCATTTGTGCGCATGTGCGATGCTGTGTTAGTGTGACACTGATGTTAATGATAACCGGATTCCTTAGGGGCAGCAGGTTGCGTAATCAAAGCTAACGCTAAAGCTAACTGACATTGTGAAGCTAATTGAACCATCGGCTTCTGTGGTTTGTTTGGGCGTGCACGTTTGTTGACAACTGTGCTCTTTTTCACCAGGTACATACGTAATGCACGTGTCAGCCTTCGACGCGGATGACAACACCACCGCTAACGGAATGGTGCGCTACCGGATCCTGTCCCAGATGCCGCACAGCCCCATCCCCAACATGTTCACCATCAACAGCGAGACAGGCGACATTGTGACGGTGGCGTCCGGTCTTGATCGTGAGGTCGGTGCATTATTCCTCAAAAAGTAAATAAAGGGCTAGTTCACGCCCAAATAAAACCTTTCAGTTTAGCTGATCTGTTGACTTCCAGTCTTTAGGATCTCTGAAAGTTTAGACAGGACCCTAATGTGTTTATTCTCCAGACGCGGACGTGCTGGTGAAAACCGGCAAAGAAATCTCGGAGACAGATCGCACTCCCAAACTGTCACTGGTGTGACAGACCTATTTACAACACATCACACTGCAGCGTGCTACTGCCGTCGTATTACCCGTGTGCTCGTTCACACGTGTGTCTGCGTATCTGTGTGCTCGTGTAGACAAAGCGGAAATATCTGAGATAAAATGCCCTTGACACCTGTCAGAGACACACAAAAGCCTATATAATCAAATCTACGCTCGATAAAATACAGGCAATTATTCAAATGAAAAGAAAACTTGAGCGTGCAGATAAGATCTCACGAGGGTGTTGGCAGTGAGATATTTGGATGAGATGATGCTGTAAAGAGAGGCTTGACAGAAAAAAATATTACACTTTAGCTTTGTGCTAATCAGCCAGTCAGCAGTCGAGCGGTAGGTGGACGAGTGGAGCAGAAGTCAAGTTCCTTGTCAAACGCGACACATTATGGAGGCGCTGAAGGTGAGACTCTGCTCCGTACCGTGAAGCCGGATCCACAGGAAGGCCGTCAGAAAGATTAGACCGGAGCCTTGATTCAGATTCCATACAAATGGGGATAAAGAATAAGCACAGTGGTACAAATCTACCACAAAGGGAAGGAAAGGCCCTTGTGAGCAGTTTGAACGGCGAGAGCTTGAGGGCTCCTCATTAAACTCATTCTAGTTCTTATAAAGTTTAATCTTTACATTTGTTTAACAGAGTTTAACAATTTTACTGATGGTTTTTTTGGGGGCGGGGGATCACAGAAATGTCTGTTGTGGTGAGAATGCTAACTAGATTGTAGATTCTGCAGCGAAGATCCTAAACCAAGTTTAAAGAGAGCCTCGTTTGTGACGCTACAATATATGACTCAACACATCAGCCTAATAGGGCGCCCCCTGTGGGCAGGTATGTTACCTAACAGCCACGGATGGCAGTGAGGTGGGCTGATGCAGCTGTGAGAGCGGAAAACACAGAAAATAGCTGTTGCATTCAAAAACGTTGTACAAAATCTGAAAATATGCATAAAGTTGAAGAAAAGTTAAGTCTGGGGTGCAATCCTGGTCCCAGACTTCATGTTCTTGAAAAGTTCTTCTGGTTCTTCAAAAGTTTCTGCACCCTCTCCCCTCCACCTTCTTGGTGTTGGAGGTGTCACGCTGAGGGAGGAAAATAAAAACACAACGCCCAGAAATCTATTTTTGGGCACCACCCCTCCCCTACCTCCCCGGTGCCTTGGATCCAGCTCCTGCTGTTGCTCATCCTCTCCTCTGTTCTCCACCTCCGAAGCACCTTCCTCCACCCGGTGAACTCCTCCGCCGTCCGCCCCTGAGAGCTCCCCGCCACTCTGCATCAACAGCAGCCGACCTTCCTCCTCGGGTGGGGGCTGCTTGTGCCGAGCTGAGAGGTTCAGAGGAAGCTCTGCATAATTGCTCCCTTGTCTAATTAGTGGGAGTGTTGTGTGCACGTTGCGCGCCGGCTGACGGGACAGTCGGGAGGCGCTGCCTCTAAACAAGATATGGAGAAACAGAGGTGTTGGCATGTGTTTGTTTGTGTGTTTTGTGCACACGCACGGGTAATAATGAGAGCCTGTGCGGGAGGTTGGAGTTCAGCGTCTCGATGAGAGGAGCTGTCTAATCCTCCTGATGTGGTGTCCCAGCCTAATTGGGATATTTACTTGGTAATTAGCAGGTGAGAGAGAGACCGGGAATGTAATTGGGAATCTCGGTGATGAGGCGCATCACACAGACAGTCGGCTCCGGGGCTCAGCGCTCAATACTAGCGTAGACCATTAACTGCTTCCTCGGACGGAGGGAGGAGACAAATCCCAAGGTTTTCCAGTCTTCCATGTGTTTTCCTCCTCCCCACGGACTTTTTTCATCTCCTTGAGATTTGCTGCTTTTCCTGCAGATGAACGTGTGAATAAAGGAATGAATAACCCGCTGCTGTGTGTTTGCACATTCCACAGAATGTCCCCCAATACACCATCATCGTGCAGGCCACCGACATGGAGGGAAACCTGAACTTTGGCCTCTCCAACACCGCCACGGCGCATCATCACAATCACAGACATCAATGACAACCCTCCCCATGTTGACCTCCAGGACGGTGAGTGAAGAAAAAAAAAAGTCTAGCAAATTTAAAATTTATAGGCATGTAGACAGGTAAAAAAGAGCATATTAAAGCCTCCATTAACTGAAAAGTAATTCCCAGTTGAGAGTTTTATTCCACAGATGTGTGATTTTTAGCTCATGCATCATTTATGGGAAAGATTTTGTTTAGCTGCTAAATATTTCCGCTAGCTTTTTGCAGCAGTGCAGCAGTTTGTAACCACTTAAGTTCTCCTGTGGTCCATGGAAGATTATTTAAAGGCATCATTCAAAGGCACCGAGGTGCAGTCAAAGGAACTGGGAGGATTTACTGGTATGAGAAGACCAGTGTCAGCACTGTAGGCTAATGCTAGCAGATCCGCTAGCCTTACTTCCTGCCTCTGCGACGATGAGCTGGCACCGGCAGCCACAAATGTCTTCAGAACGCTGCAACATCACAGGCTGCAGGCGTTGCACAAAGAAGCAGCGGCGGGGGAAAAAAAGAGCGACATACAAAGGACACAGTGAGCAGAGAGATAACAAAGGAGGAGATAAGTGGACTACCGCGCCAAGTCCAGAGATGAAAAATGGAGGGAGAAAAAAGAGATGAGGGAATGATGGGCAGAGAGAAAAGGAGGGATTATTTGCTCCACAGAGATATTTCCTGCAGCAGCGGTGATGAAGCACACACGCACGTTGCTGTAAATCAGAGGCCTTTCCTGACTCGGCATCCCCGCCCTTAATTTAGGATTCTCTGCTGATGGCGGCGTATTGATGAGAGCAGCCGGTGATGCATTCACATTCTCTCACTGTATTCCATCATGTTTAAGTGCGTTTCCATCACCGCCACAGGGGGAAGTTAATATTATCATGGATATTGATGATAAACTTTAGTGGATGTTTTGGAGCCAAGATAAGCGGCGCACTTTCGCACGCCACCTCCATAAATCATCCGTTTTAGTGGCGAGATAACAGAAAAGGCTATTTTGTTGAGAATGCGGGCTATTATGCAAATATTTAGTGTTTGCAATAGGCCCTATATATCTCTCAACATGTCCCAGAAATGTAAAGTTTAGGGAATTTGTCATTAATGTTGATGATTAATATTTCATCACACCCATCAGAGCCTGGCCTATTTTTCACAGCGTTGGCACACATGTGCACCCATGGCTGCAGACGTGCAAGGCATCAATTTAGTGACGCAGATAGAAGGAAAAAAAAGCAGTTACTCAGATTCTTTGTTTATGCATACAGTCGCAGTAATGTGGCTCCCAGAGTATTGAATCATTGCTCCGATGCAATAAGCTTTGCTGCTCCACTGTCGCACAGATTTGCACTAATGAAGTAACAAACCTTCTCTGGCACTCACAAGCACCAAGCACAACCCCTGTCCCATTGGAATCTGTCAGCTAAAAGGCATAAATTCGACTGGAGGGACAACAAACAACCAGAATATTGACACAAAGTTAAAGCTCAGTGTCGTAAAAGTGGATAAACTAAGCTAAATAAAGTCCAGACCTTTCAGCTGCGTAGCCGCTGCTATAGATTCGGATTATTATCTCTACTGATTTACACTCCTTTTGTTGTGTGTACTTCTCTGTGACCTCCGTCACTCTTCAACTTTGTATTTTCTGGTGGTTTGAAAGATTCCAAGTGTGATGAATTGAAATAAACTCTCCGTACCACCTGAGATAAGAAAAGGGATCCGGCTTATTTAATCAAAGCCTGGATGTCTGATGTAACCTTTTGTGCTCGGCCGCAGACAGAGGCCTCTCCGAGATAATGAGACTTGAGATCTTAAATTGGGGGGCGTTGATAATAAAAGCAGCGCTCCCCTTTTCCGGGTCTTCCATCAGATCTTGTTATCGGCAGCTCTCGTTTGTTGCTAAAAGGCCCTCAGGAGCCAGAGAGCCATCTCTGAAGTTGATTTTATTGAATTGGCATTGGGGAGTCCCTGAACCAGATCGCAGTATTAAAGCAGTGGAGTGCAGACACGTGCACGCGTCTGGGCCCTGAGATGAACATGCAACAGCCCGCCTACTTATCGCAGACAGCCGGAGCATCCTGACCACACCGCCTCGGCTGTTGTCTTAGGAATGTCACGGAGTCTCTCAACAGCTCTCCTGACGCTGCTGCCTAATCTGCTTGCTGTTGTCGGCTTGTTTGGGGGCTGCCGGGCGGGGTATTATGGTCTGTTGACGTGTTTGGCGTGAAGGGGGGGTGGGGGGGCTCCACTCTTTGATATCCGACAGTCACATAAGCAGCTCAGTGGCTGCTCCACGCCTGTTATCTGCGGGGACGCCAGCGTGCTGATGGGAAGGCGCCGACGCGCTCACCTCCCGATCCCACATGATTGCTTTAGAGTCAGCAGGTTGGTAAAGAGGCGCTCTCTGGCTCTCTGGTACGGGCACCGTTGCTGTTGTTGCTGGTCCACCTTCGTGGGCTTCATCCCCTGAGCTTGTACGGCTTTGATCAGTCCTTGCCCTAACAGACACATGAGGAAGAGCGGCTCAATTCTCACCAGCCTTATCAGGACAAAGCACATGTGTTTGGACAAAATAGGACAACCAAAAGCCGTTGACACACTCTCAAACGTCCGCTGTAAACCTCTGCTCTTGCTTCAGTCCTGCTTCATTTTGTTGGTCTTTACAGCTTAACAGGAAGTGGAAAAAATGGGAACTATATTTTTTTTTTTCAAGTTTCCTCTCTTTAGTTTACCTAAATCAGGGATGGCCAATTATTTACGGCCATTGTGCACAAAGCTACCCTAGGATCAGAGGTTAACTAAAAATCGTGCTGGATAGACTATTGACGAAAATAGAGAAAAAAGTTTGAAGATCCTGTAGATTGGTCCAACTCTAGATGCATGATAATTCTCTGAATGATGTTTGGTTCCACCGTCTTCAGAGGATATGCTAGGTTAGCATGCCAGGAGAAGGAGGCGGGGGGGTCGGAACTTTTTCCGGAACTTTCCTGACTTAAATCATGGTGTCATTTCTCACAGTTTTCTGGCGAGGTCCCGGAAAACAAGGTGGATGTGGTGGTGGCTAATCTGACAGTGATAGATGCCGACCAGCCGCATTCCCCGAACTGGAACGCCAACTACAGGATCATCAGCGGAGACCCGACCGGCCACTTCACCATCCGCACTGACCCCGTCACTAATGATGGCATGGTCACCGTGGTAAAGGTAAGATGCCACAGACAGACCAGTGTCTGCGCCTTTGCCCGACTGTTCTCACTCTCTCCTCGCACGCACACACACAAACACACACACACACACACACAGACTGAAACACAACAGTTAGTAAAAGGACTGTAGCAAATGAGGTATTGATTTCCCACTTACAAAGGCCACACTTTTTATATGCTCATAATGTTTTAGCTGCTGCGGTAAACGGCAGCAACAACGCGGCCGTGTCTCCTAACACCGCCATCCAGGTTGTTTGGAGTGTTTTATTACACTTGGAAAACGGCCCACGAGATATTGACAGGCAGCGGTCGGCTTTGGTTTGCACATGGCGTTCCTCCACCAGCCTCGCTGAGAGCCAGCTGCCATGTTGCAGATGTTTGGAGACACGGCAGCTTGTAGGGCTGCTTGACCCACAACTGACAGAATCATGTATTATTATTTATCCTTATGTACTTGACTCCCGCGAGTCGCATCTCATGTCTGGTAATAAGGTTTTTAAAGAACCAGCAGTAGCTGTCGTTCCCACAGCACCCCCAGCAGCAGCACTGGGGCTTCGCTTCTCTTCATTATCTCTAGATGACTGGTTTTTATAATCCATTCTGCTCATGGCCTAATATAAAATTCAGCAGGAAGCCGGGCAGCCATGAGCTCCCGTCGAGACTCGTGGGAGGTTATCAGAAAATCATGAAATAAGAGACAGGACACCCCATGGGAATACATGAGATATATGCTGGTTTAAAAAACAAACAGAAGAGCTGCGTTTTGCTAGAGAAGCCATTAGGCGGATGTAGTGGTGCTCCTGCCGAGGCGTCTGCTGACACACCAAACCGCAGTGGGACGTAGGTGTGCACCAGCCTCCCACAGGAGACCCACCAAAACACATTTACGCTGCCCTCTGGGGGGCTCACGAGGGCCGATTTAGTAAACTGCAGGGTGTTGGAGCCGAAAACAAACACGCAAAATAGAGTTGCTTCTTTTAAAAAAGTCATCAAAAGGGTTGAGGAAGACAGGAGGCGACAGGACGAGCAAGAGGGGCCGAGAAAGACAGGGTCAGAAAGAGTGAAGGGGTGGGCAGGGTGGGGTGGTGGTGGGGGGGGAGGGAGGAGGGAACGCCAGAAGAAATTAAGTAAAAGGCAAAGGGAGGAAGTAAAGTAATGTGTAAGAAGTGATGGCTCATGGGCAAAGGATGGAAGCCATGTTATTGACCCCTCAACCCTCTGGCTTCCCTCAGGGTTTGTGTGTTAACGTAAGCGCACGTCTATATGTATGTGCATGTGTTTTAGTTAGCCTAAAGCAATACTCCAGACCTCCGTGTGCTCAGAATACCACTGGCTGCAGATCAGAGAGCCCTGAGCGTGGTTTGCCTCTAAATGAGTTCCCAGTGCACCCCGGGGTCACGCACGAATATACACCACCGTGCTTCCATTATGTCCGATCTACAACAGGCTGGAACACCAACACACGAGCACGCGCGCTCCTCTGCTCCTGTCAACTAGGCTGCTTGATTAAAAATGCCTTTTCACGTCAAGGCCGTGGTGTCACGCTGTCCACTCAAACCGGTCTGGCACTGCAACATACAGAGGTGCTCCAAAATGATTAACATCAGGCAAGAGCGCGTGAGGTAACCGCACCAACAGTCATATTTGTCCTCTTTTCTCTCTTCCAACGCTTGGTGTGTTGTCGTTTGAACCTGATGAGGCCCTCTTCATTTAAGCACACAAGTGTCACTCTGGTTTAAGCTCAACTCCCCTGCAGATCTCTCTCTCACACACACACACACACACACACACACACACACACACACACACACACCAACACACATGCAGATACAACAGCATCCTGTGAGTAGTCTGATCCCTGCTGTCTGGTCTCAGGGTGTGTCTGTCTGCTGGTTTGGTTGTTTATACATCATGTCCATCCAGTTCATCAATGGGTCACTTGATTGGACATCTGGTTGTTTTTACATCCTATATCACCAGTGAGGTCTTGGTGCCGACTCCTGTACCAGAAATAAAAGGGCACACAGTCAGCAGGGCTGCCCCTCCCCAGTCAGCAGCACCTTTACAGTCTCGTGCAGCAGCTCTGATCATGTGACTTGTTCTCATTGGGACATCTGTAGCCTGGTCCTGCTCATGGTTTTCTTCCTAATAAAAATTCTGCTTTGAGGTAAAAGTTTAGGCTGCCAATAGGCTAAGGCTAAAATTAGGTTACCAAAAATGTATCATTGCAGAGTTAATCTTTGATTCTCTCCATCTTGTTGTTCTTTCTCCAGCCAGTGGACTTTGAGAGGAACCACGCCTTCATGCTGACGGTGGTGGTGTCCAACCAGGCTCCATTAGCCAGCGGCATCCAGTCATCGCTGCAGTCCACGGCCGGCGTCACCATCTCCGTCCAAGACGTCAACGAGCCTCCCTACTTCCCCACCAACCCCAAGCACATCCGTTTCGAGGAGGGCGTGCCCGCCGGCACGAGCCTGACCACCTTCTCGGCCTCAGATCCCGACCGACTGCAGATGCAGCAAACAATCAGGTACGATGAGATTCCCAGAGTGTTTTGTGTATGTGGACAGTTGCGTAGACCCGGAAGGGCCATGTTTGCTGAGGCGTGACAAGCTGCTCGTCCGTATCAGCCTGCCAGTAATCTCTCCCAGTCCACTAGCAGACATACAAAACCTCTTGGATAAGTTCCATGTCAGTACTTGAGGGTGAAAGGTCAACAAGAGAACTGTATTTTGGCGGCTTCCATTGCTTAAAGTCTTACTGTGGGAGGTTTATGAGCCAGACGGGAACGCTGCAGAAGGAGGCAAAGGTTAATCGGGTGCAGCAGGCTTTGGGGTAATCAGGGGTGTACATTCTGTAGGCTGTGCTAGCGCGTCCAGCATATGCATGTGCACGCAGAGAGCAAGACAGAAAGTGATGGAGGGAAGCAAAGGAGCTGCTGGCTCTGGCCCAGAAATCTGACACAGCATAATGTCCACCTGCCTCCCTCTGTCCCTGCGCTCAGACCTCCCGTTAAAGGAGCAGAAGTCTCAGGCCCTCCGTTGACCTGGCAGCAGTAAGGACCACGGAACTGTCCGATAAAAGCCTAAAGGGATCTTGGCTGCCTCGCTACATACTGTAGATTTCAAGTAAATATATTTGTGTAATTTTACACATTCTACTGACGCTCATGATCTACTTATCCTTTGCTAATTTCTCTTGGGAGAAGATGTAAACAAATTTCCCAGTTAGCTTCAAAGCTAATGAGGCTAAATATGGAAAGCGTTATAATTAAAGCAGACATCAAAGTTGGCAGCTGTATTCACTTCTCCTAATAACTTACCTTGACCTTTGACCTTGCCTGTGACCTGCACCACACATCCCTGAAGGCCTGTCACGTTTTCCACGATCAGAACCATCTTTCTGCGCTCTCTAATGCGTGAGGAAGCAGTCCATCTGGGTAGGATCGCCACCAAATCCCTCCGCTTTAGCCTCATTCTGCAGGAGGCTTCTCGTCTAGACCAATAGAGCGAGCTGTTCCCTCCATCTTTTTGAATTCTCACTACTCCAGTGGAACTCGTTCTTGTCAATCAGTCGGTTAGCCCCTATCGCCAATGATCCTATGGAAGAGTGGTTTGTTGAATTTCCTTCATGGCGCTTGCCGTTTAGCACAAGAAATAGACCTGTGGAAAGATTCTGATGAGGCTGAAAATGTTGAAACACCTGAGGGTGTTACTGCAGCTCCGGGTCAAGGTTTGAATTTGACAGCTGCTTATCAAAGAAGGAACAAACCTTCGGCGTCCTGCTAGACACGGGGCGGAGGCGAGGGATTAGCGAGGCATCATGCATCACATGTCAGCCCACGGGCCAGTGGGGTCGAGACATGGGACTGGGAGCGCGGGCATAAGTGATTATGTGAACCACCTTGGCTGAGTTTGAGACATGAATTTTTCATCTTCAGGGTCAGAGGTTTGTAAAATAAATGTCAAGCCTCTCCTACCGCCTGCTCAAATCACAAACATCCACACGTGCGCGCACACAGACCCATTTCAATAGAAAAAAATTGCTTCTGCAGAGGGAAGGCAAGGCAATACAAAAACTTTTCAGGTGGAATCTAACATTAATTTCAGACCAGCAGCGTAGTAAACAGAAACTGCTTACCTTTCCAAGTAGACCAAAACATTGATTTTCCAATATTAAGAAGGCAGCAACAGGGGCGACCCACAGCTAGCATTAACTCCGACAGGAGGAGCCTGAAGACAAAGCGCTGGGGCTGCTTCCACCTTCTGTGGCTGCACAGTTATCCACTGTGAGCTATCATAAGTACTATTAAAGCTCACAATTTCTCCTTTTTTTACTTATCTGGAGTTTTGCTTTAATATAGGAGTAATAATGGAGTGTGTTGTCTATTCAGTGACTCTGAAATTGGCTGCAAAGAACGTCCATTCAAGACCGGCTGCGCTTCGTGAGCTTTATTACATCTGCAGAGAGAGCTGTTGAGGAGACTTAATTAAATTGTGGTGGTGGACAGAGTGCTCCACTACAAACCATTTGCTCTCTACTTCAGTCTGACTAGGGGAGATACGATTCGGGTGTTTTTGTTAAAAAGGTCATTAAACAGAAAAACTCCCATTTTTTTCCCTCAGGAATATTATCTCACGTCTGTTGTTGATGGTCTTTAAATCATTTGGCTTGTGTTTGCTTGAGTTTTTAGACATTTTAGAAGAGTTATCACCATCTGAACAGAGTAATGGAGCTGAATTAATTACTGATATATCGCTTGGCTCAGATATGCAGCCTTGAATTAGCCTTCTGGTTAAAAAATGTTTTGGGTTTGTTTTGTTTTTTTCATTATTTGCTGCAAGCTAGACGAGAACGGTTTTTAAGAGAATGCAAAAAGTGCCTGTGTCAAGTCAATGCAGTTGGACATGAATCAGCTCCTCCCATTCCCACCACCCCATTCCCGGCTGTTTCCTCCATCCTGTAATCACACCGTCCCACTGTGAAGGACTCACCCAGGTCCCAGGGGTGATTTAACAGTCGGCCAGTTCAGCAGAGGCGGACTGAAAAAGGCTGTGTAAAGATGTCAGCAGGAGTGTGAGAATGTCATCTGTGATCCCTCTGCCGAGCTACGGCTGGGATCCCACCGGCTGCTTGCTGGGAAAATACTGGCTTGCTCGCTGCAGGGATGAGTCTTTTAGGTCTAGCTGCCTTCGTCATCTTTACCATGACTGCCCCCACTGCTTTTCATCACATCAAGCAGCATGTCAAAAAATCCATACTTTTTGGATTTTACACACACACACACACACACACACACACACACGCACGCACACTAACCATCCCAGCCAACCCTGACCTAAACCCAACCTTAAAGCCATGTTTTAACCCTCAAAAAGACCTTTGAAGTTGTGAATGTCCTCACTTCGCTAGTTGAATGAGTGTTTTGGTATGTAGCAAATACAAGGACACACACACACCAACACACACAGAGTTGGAGCAGTGTTTAACTAGAGAGGTAAAGGACTTCAGTGGCTGGTACACAGGAGTGAAAAATGAGGTTAAATTGAGCGTGAGCTGCAGGCTCTGGGAGGAAAGTCGGTGAAGAATTAAACGGTGTGAAGGTCGGCTCGTTGTGAGTTTGGAGGCATGCCGTAATCTCACACAGTACAGAAAACTCAACAAATATTTGCGAGCACCCGAAAGCTCGCCCCCCGCCTGCTGCACTCACCCGTCCTTGTGTGTCTCCAGGTATTCCAAGCTGAACGACCCTGCAGACTGGTTGTCCATCAACAGAAGCAACGGGCAGATAATCACTACGGCGATGCTTGACCGGGAGTCCATCTATGTCAAAAACAACATATATGAAGCCACCTTCCTCGCAACAGACAACGGTAAAGAGGGGTTGTTACAACAAATACCAAATGGCTGAAGTTTATTCCTGAGTTGTGTGTGAAAATAACAGCGGTTTTGTTTTGCGCCCGTTCTAGGTGAAGTATTGCTACATTTACTTCAGACTTTGACGGGAAATATTTAAATTAGAGCCAGAAAACTCAGCCATTCATGCACCAATGTGTCATTTAGTTAAATTATTACACACAAAAGTTAAACACATTAACATAATTTCACCACATTCATTTATTTTGCTTCCTGCCTGCTATTACAGAGCTGCATGAATTGTTTTATAAGTAATGTTAGCGCGCAGTGCTAGTCGCCATGCTTTCCCAAATGTGTTTACTATTTAGTTTTCTTTTTGGGGGGTATTTCTAAATTATAAATGTAGTTGGATAGTTGTAATTATGTAATTATTACAATTTTACTTCATGTTAAAGTAAACAAACACTCACGCCGACTACAGAAAATTGCACAATCTTTCTTTATTACAGACTTCAGGCTCAGGAAAAGACACCTCTTAATAAAGAACACTGAAATATGCTCTAATTTCTTAGATTGTAGCTTCATCTTGCAGACATCCGACTACCCAGATGGCCGTAGGTTAAAGCTAGTTAAATTCGACACATATTAATGGGGAAGGAAGCTGAGTGAATAAACTCCACTGGAGATCTAATTGAAATTTTGAGTGTTTGAATCTTATCTGTGCAGGAAAAACAATTTTGAAAAGACTTCAGAACCGTTGCTCAGTTTTGAGTGAAAGAAACGAGACATTTGTCAGGATTCAGAAGGATAAAAAGACACCAAATCTCTGCACCACCAAAGTGCAGAGCAGCAAAGTTTGAGGGAAATCCTGGATTCACTCAGCCAGTCACACTCTTGATCCTCTTCGTCTTGTTTTCTACTCGGCATCCTCGCTTTGCTGCATGCGTGTTTGTTCTGCCTTGAGCTTAAGTGAGCACAAGTGCAATCTCTGCAAACAAATAAGTTTCCTGTTTTTCAAGGAAAGTGTTTTTTCCCCTCAGCTTTAAAGGAAAGTTGTTTTTCCTTCTCTGAAGTTTCCTTATCTGTGATATGCAGAGCAATGTTGTGTCTACCTAAAGTCCAGCCTTTGCAGCTACAAAAACAGGTGGAGAAACACTGTTTTCAAAACATTTTTATACGCAGTGTCTGACATTTGAACGCCGCAACGTCATCTCGCACATTTATACGACATTCCTTATTTGAAATTTCCACTAAATGTAGCTTCCTTTGACAAAATTTGGTAGAATTGTTTAGCACAATACCCTAAACATTTAGGATTAAGGAAGTTAGAACTGACATAATAACAATCTCAAACGAGTATAAAAGGGCATATAACAAGCAGTCTTTGGGATTTACTGCAGTTGATACGCGACGCTGAAGGTGGAAGAAAACAGTGAAGACGGCAGCACGGAGCAGCTCTCAGCCTGATCTGACACACAGTCTGTTCTCTTCACAGGGCTACAAGTGTGTTCAGCCTCACACCTCTGAGCTACTCATCAAATGGTTAATACAAAAATCCTTCCAAGGAGTTTACACAAACATAATAATTTATTTAGCCAGTTAAAACCCACATAATTCTCATATCAGTAGCGACAAGCTGCTTCCACGTGTCTCCATACGTGGCTGGGATTAGCAGACCGAGGAGCCCCTCCTCCACCACCGCACGCGTGTGTGTGTGTTTTTACCAAGGGCTGGATTGTGTATCAGCCTGTGCACCATTTAAATTAGATTTTCTTAGTCACCCCTGAAGCATTTATGCATGTCAGGAATCCAAGTGGTGCTTTTGCAGGATAACTTAAACGCTGACAAACAATGAAGAATCAAAGTTTTAGAATATAAAAATAGGAAACATGAATTGGTGATTATACATTACCAATTATTGTTAATTATGGTTCATTAGGACGTAAGCAACAACACCGTTGCAGGTCTGGCGGCGCTCTCACCGCTGACGTATTCCACTCTTGTGGCAAAAGTCTTGCATTTTCTCCTTATTTCAATTAGCAGATCTGCCAGCTTTGCATAAATCTTTTAGAGCAACTTTCCCTTATCTGGCCCTTATCTGGAGATGGTCCAGACCGAAACTCAAACCGGCCTGAAATGAATGTTTTGTAGTTTTTTGCCATTAATTTGCAAACACGTGGGTAAATGGGGCAAGTTTGCTTCAGCTGCAAATATTAGGGTTAATTACTGAATATTTAACCACTTGTCACATAAGCACAATAGACCTGTGTGTGTGTGTGTGTGTGTGTGTGTGTGTGTTTGACTGTGTGAGTGTGTAAATGGGGCATGGGTTATGATGAATGAATAGGTGCAGCACAATGAAACTGCCTCGCACATCATTCGGAATTTCATTGTAAATATTCGCGGCAGAAGAGCCCTTAGCCAGAAACTGGTAGACGGCCTGAATACGCTCAGACAAGGACTTGTTTGATTGTGTTACAGTCATCATTATTGCACTCCAGCCCTCTTTAGGCGACTGACTGTGATTTTCTTTTCTTTTTTCTTTTTTTTTTGGGATTGGTCTGACTGGGAGCCTAAACAAAGACCTGAAAAGCAGAGCTGTCAAACGAATTTCTGTCAAGGCCACAAACTCCTCCACCGCTACAGCAACCTTGCCTCAAACATCACCAAAGTGGATGTTCAGCGCTTCTTTGCCTCTTTGTTTCCTTTTTTAAAGCCTCTGTTTCTAATTCCCCTTTATTCTTTGCCTCTCGGCACCTGTCTGTCCCCCTTCTCTCCCCTCCTGATCTTCGTCTGCTTCCCCTCCCTCTCTGCTCGCAGGCTCACCGGTAGCCAGCGGCACGGGCACGCTGCAGATCTATCTGATAGATATTAATGACAACTCCCCGGCCCTCATACCCAAGGAGTCCCAGATCTGTGAGCGGACGAGCAGAAACGTCAACAGCGTCAACATCACCGCTGCCGATGAGGACACGGACCCCAACGCTGGGCCCTTTGTCTTTGAGCTGCCTAACTTTCCCACCAGCATCCGGCGCAACTGGACGATCTCCCGGATCAGTGGTGAGGAACCTGTTCTGCCTAGAAAGAGGCCTGGTGTGATGTATGAGACGAGTCCCTCGTTGATTACCAATATTAAGGGAGAAGATGACGCAAATTTAAAGACGCCAGAGACCAGATTTGCAGATGATACACTTTTATTTCATGCGGTTGTTGTTTTATTTATTTGTGACGGATTGTCCAATGTGCTCCACAACCCTGACCCCTGACCACTAACCCTAGCACTGCCCTCCCCTGGGGAATCCTCTCCCCGCACAGGAGACTACGCCCGCCTGGGCTTGCGGTACCAGGTGTATCTGGAGCCGGGGGTGTACGAGGTTCCCGTAATCGTGTCGGACTCCGGGAACCCTCCGTTGTCCAACCGGTCGGTGATCAAAGTGAAGGTGTGTCCCTGCGACGAACACGGAGACTGCACCACCCTCGGCGCCGTGGCGGCGGCCGGCCTGGGGACGGGCGCCATCATCTCGATCCTCATCTGCATCATCATCCTGCTGAGTGAGGAACTGTTCATGCTGAAGCTGCTGCTGCGTTTATGGTTAATTATTCATGTCTGGGCTGCTGCCTACTAGCTCTTGACGTGGTTTCTCAAAGGGTGAATATCCGCCACCCCTGATTGGACGTCTGACAGTTCAAGGTTGCCTTTATATTTCTCTGTATCCGAGCAACCAGAGTCCACAGAGTTTTGAAACCTGTCTTTCAACCAAAGACCAGAATGCACACAGACTTGATAGATATATTAATGTTCCTCGGAGAATAAACTCGACCAAGGCTGGTACAGCTTTTCCTTGGGAGCGAGCAAGATGTCAGAGTTTTAACCACCCTAAAAAATGTTACAGCTTTTATTGGACAAAAAGACATAAGCTTTTTTCAAACTCTGAACAGAATCCTGGTCACCTTGGAATCTTTTTTCAGTATGTCTTTGATTTAAGTGGAATACTTTAATGGTTAAGAACTTATTATGACACTACTGTCATTCATGGTCCCTTCAGGAAATACTGTTATCACATTCTTGATAGTCTGAATTTTTTAGCTCAACTGTCATTAGGTCAAATGTCTGCTCGATGTATTTTGAATAAATAATACCACCGTTAGTCTCAGCTAATCAGCAGGTGACCGTGTCAGCATGCCCTATTAAATAATGGACTTGGTTAGCTTATCAGCAGACACTCCTTTCGGTGTCTTTTCAGTATTTTCACTATTTCCATGCAGGCTTGCAAGATTGTTCATGCTAATCTTGCAGGTATGGTGCTACTTTTTGTCATGTGGATCAAGCGGAGAGAGAAAGAGAGGCAGAACAAGCAGCTGCTTATTGACCCTGAAGATGATGTCAGGGACAACATTCTCAAATACGATGAAGAGGGAGGAGGAGAAGAGGATCAGGTGAGATCCAAAGACACAGACACACACGGTGATACACACACTTCCAGAGTCCAGGATGCTAGCGTCTTTTGCTGCGTAGGACTACGACCTGAGCCAGCTGCAGCAGCCCGACTCCTTGGAGCACATCATCAGCAAACCGCCTGGTGTCCGCAGGGTGGACGAGCGTCCCATCATCCCGGAGTCCCAGTACCCCATCAGACCAGTGGTGCCTCATCCGGGAGACATCGGGGATTTTATCCATGAGGTGACCAAACAGGAGACAATCATCATCACTTTCACCTGGCACCATGACTGGTTTCTGCACTGTTCAAACCTGCTGCTTTGTGATACTAACACTAGGTCTGATTTTACATTTCAAGCGCTCTCATCTTCTATTTCAACACACACACACACACACACACACACACCCCACTTCCAGTGTTGGCATGCTGTTGTGAGGAAATACTGATTGACAGACTCGTGACAACACCTTCACACTCGAGAGGTGTTGGCAGCTGTTCAGCTCTGATCCATCCATCCATCCAAACCCCCTCTCCCTCTCTTTCCCCCTCTCTCTCCTCCCTGTCTCGCTCATTCACTCAACCCCCCTCGCTTACACGCGTTGATCCTGATCTCGCTCCAGCAGTCTGGCAAAACGCAAACACAACCAACACACAGCGTTTGTGCGAGGCGCGGTCCTCTGGGGCTTCTGAGGCTCGGCGGTATTTCAGCGGAGTGTTTGTCGTCCGCGCTCCTCACCTGCCTCATCTGCGCGTCTGGAAGAAACGCACGGCTGAGCACAGGCGGGAAAACACACTGTTTACATCCTGTTTTCCTCCATGAATTTGCGGCAGAATATTGATGAAACACCTTTGGTTAGGTGCTGATGGGTCAAATTTAAATAAAATGTACATCAGGACATCCTGCTAAATATCAACGCACCTAAATGCAGCACGTGCACAGGAGAGGATTCCTTTGGGAGGTTGTGAGAGATGTTTCCACGGCAATCCTCCACTCATTTCTTCGGCTGCTCTGTCTTGGGTGGGCTGTGTGTGAATTATTCAGAAAAAAACCCTGAACACACAACGCTGCCTGCACAGTGCAACATTTCACACGTCACACGTATGTTGTCATGAGCCTTTGTTCTCAGCCTCACCTTACACAATAAAGCAACAGCAAAAAAAATTTTAAAAAGACTTTCACAGGGCAAGTGACACACACACAGGGATATGTTTTTGTCTAGTGGAAAATTCTGGACTGCACCCATCTGTGAGCACGCCGAAGCAGAAATGGCGGTGCAGAGAACACACGTCTGACAGAAATGTTGCTGTGTTCCCCGACTCTGCTTTCAGGGGCTGCGGGCGGCTGACAACGACCCCACAGCTCCGCCCTACGACTCCCTGCTGGTGTTTGACTACGAGGGCAGCGGCTCCACCGCCGGCTCGGTCAGCTCCCTCAATTCCTCCAGCACGGGGGACCAGGACTACGACTACCTCAACGACTGGGGCCCCCGCTTCAAGAAGCTGGCCGACATGTACGGGGGAGGAGTGGAGGATTAAATCCGTCGCACACACCTAGACGCGCGCGCACACACACACACCCGCACACACCCTCACACCCTCGTCCTGTCAGCAGGTCTGCCGAGCTCTCCCGTACCCTTATTGGACACCCGATAACATTGACACTGTTCCACAGACCAACCGAAGGAGCAATCAACCAATCACATTAGCCCCCCCCCCAAAGAGAAGCGGCGCCGAGAGTCGGCTTCCGCTCGCCGACCTCTGGGACTGAACCGGAAGTTCAGGCTGCTCACCATCTGTTTTTTTCAAACTCGTGCTTTGGTTGCGGTTGTATCAACGGTGTCCCTTCTTTAAGTTTTCAGCAGTGTAAATTTGCTTGGTTTGAATTTGATTGGGGCCCCCCCCCCCCACCACCTCACCCAGTTAAGCCCCTTCTGATTCCTGAGCCTTTTCACTATTTTCCTCGCTGTCAGCCTGCAGAAGCTTAAGGTTGAGCCTTCTGTCTGAGGGGAACTAAACCGAGAGGAGAAAAGAGAAGAAGAACACAGCGATGAAAGTCCTCCTCACAGGGAGGGGCCAGGTTTATTCTTTCTTGAACTTGAATTAGAACAGAAGCACTGTTTTTTAAAAAGTGCCTTCAGTGGTGCGTTTTTTAGCAGACTCCCGCTTACTCAGGATTGGTTGCCATTTTTTGGACGTTCACGTTACCCCATAACCACCCCCCGACCCTTTAACGCCACTCTTTCCCCGTTATTTCTGTCGCCTGGCAGGGAGGCGGCGGCTGCTGGAGACATCAGAGGGGCGCTCACCGGGCGCTGAGCAGTCGCAGGCCTGCGGGGGGTCTGCAAGTCTGGGTCTCGCTTCGACTTTCCAAGTTTAGAATCACGGCCGAAATCAGCGCAACGGCGGGAAAGTCGCCACACGTGAGGGGAGCATCTAGGGGGCGAAAAGCTCGGCTTTGGTAGCAGCTGTGTTTGTTTTTAGCTCTTGACGAGGCTCGTTAGCTTCTGAGGATTGACAAGCGGTGACTGCGTGCGAAGTACAAACAAGGGTTATTTAAGGAGCCTTCAGGAACGTTTAAGGTTTGCATGTTTATCGCCTCCGAGGGGGAAACCAGACACAGCACAAGTTCTGACAATTACCAACAATTACCCTGGCGCAAAAACCACTTTAATGTTTCATTACCTTCCACTGCTCTGATAAGTTTGGGGACGTTAAGGTTCCTCCTCCTCTGTTGTTTTCCTGAATAATTTCCCTACAATCCACCTCTCCTCAGGCTGCTGAAATTTCCTCCTGAATATTTTCTGTCTTTCTGGCTGCGACTTGAAGAGGTTCTCCAAGGAAGTTGGAGAAGTCTGATTGTGACACTGTTGCCCTTGGTGGAAGCAGAACGACAGCTGCAGTAGTAGTCAGAGGCGTTTCGGGGGGATGATTTAGTTGTGATTTGATTAAAAAGCCAAACTGTTCATGGTTGTAATCATATTTCAGTCCTCTAAATGAGCGTAGAGAATTGGGAAGAAACAAGAGCTTTAGTCCTTTTTTTATTAAATTATTAAATATGCAAAACATTTCAAAGGGAGGTGTAAAAAATGACGGAAAGGTTTGATCGTGGCTTATCTTCTGGGTGCCCGCTGGAATGTCTGTTCCAGCCTGATGAAAACGGAGCATATTTCCTATTATAAACATGCTAAAGGTTCCAGGAAATCTCCGCAGCTCTTCAGATGTGATGAAGGGGATCTTCTGTTTTCCTCCTGCTGCTTTTCCCTCACTCACCGTCCATATTCGCAGCTGGCCGAAAAATTCGTAGCTTTCAGAAACAGGAAGGAGCCTCGAACTAAACAAATGAAGACGGGAATCTGATGAATGAAGGTTGTTCCCTAGTGAACGGGAATTGACAGGGTACCACTGTCTTAATTTAAGTTTACGAATTTTTAGGTGCAAACTGCACTTTGAAGTGTAGGAGCTGGTAATCTTCAAGGTGGCGGCTAGCCTACAGCTGGAAACCAGGCAGTTCCTCACCACCAAAAAATAAACACAGCTGTTACATCTCTTGGTTTGCGACTGTTTGCTGTAGATACGGAGCATTTGTCTATGCCCAGCATCTTTTTCTGTTTGCTCGTCTTTTCTCTGGTTGGGTTTGGCCTTTGTAAATACTGTACACATCCCCGTGGAAAGCCATGTGCGTTTCAGAGGTTCTTACGGCCATATTCACTGTCCCAGGTTAGCTTCAGCGCAGTGAGAAGGTTCCTGTCCAGACCCATCTGTACAGTCCCACTAGCGCACCCTCGCACTCCTCTAGGCCTTACTGTACATACGCCAGTGCTCTGTACGACATAAACCCCCCTCGCTTGGGTCCCATCTGACCGACGGTCTGTTCACAGAGTTGTCGGACTTCAGAAGTGATTTTTGGACCCCCCCCTTCCTCCCCGCCGCCCCTTCTCTCCCCGCAGATTTTAGAACTGTCTTACACAAAGGAAACTGTGCCATTATGATACTGAATGTCATCAGCGATGCAGCAGCAAACTGTCTGAACTCTCATTTTGACAATATTTTTCAAAGGAAAAGAATAATTCGTGATCACTAGCAGTTAGTTATCGCTTTAGTTCATTCCTGTTGCCCCTCCCACTGGCGCCAGTCCTGTCGGGAAGGTTTCGTGCCATGTCTGGAACATAAAAGAAGGGCAGCAGTGTGCATCAACACTGCTCAAGTCCTGGTGTACATAATGTAGTATTTGCTTGAAGCTAAACTGGCCGCGTGAGGCGAAGTGTAACTGTAAAACTGGAGCTTTTTGCATGTCTTTTTATTTTATTTTTTTTTAAATAACGGTAATCACACATTTTTAAAAACGTGGCAGCCCGCATGTCCGAGGCTGCAGCCCAGAGAGAATTCTGGCGTACTCGCGTAGATGCAAACAGAATAGAAAGAAGAAAAAAAGCAGAAAAAAAGATTGCACAGTTATCGAGTCGAGAGACTTTTTTATGTAAATTGTCAACAGCACAAATATTTTGTATTGATGTTTGTACCATTTTGTAAGAAAACAATAGGAAAAAAGAAGAAAAAAAAGGGGGGGAAGAGTGTGTTGTTTCAGATGTGTGTTTATAGTGCCACTGCAATCTTGGTTTCCAAATGCCGTCCAGTAAATATGCAGCCTTGCAGATCACCCTTGTAAAATAGATGCTGAGCTGGAGACTCCCTGGCAGCATCATGTGATGTAAATAAAAATCCCTTCCTTAGATGCTCACGGCCTGCTCTCTCCTTTTTCACGCCATTTCCAGCCTTGCAATCTGCCTTCCCACCACTGGGTGGTGACAGATTCAACACAGTGGAGCTTGAAGAGCAGTCCGGTAAAAAGCTCTGAAAAAGCTCTGATTAAAACAAAAACTATTCATTTTATTGTGCAGCTGCAATAAGTGGAGGGGGTTTTCATTCATTACAGGCTGTTTTTTTTTTTCAAACAGCCTGTAATGACAATCTCCCCAGTTCATAACCTCTGAAACGTTTCCATTCCACATTTTGAAACGATGATGCTCCACTTGCCGCCTGCGTTTAATCTGCAGCTGATTGAGTTCCCTGTTTCAGACTTGTTTTATTGCCAACTGCAAAAAAACATGATCTGAGATGATCAACACAATTAAGGCTGTTCATTTGTCAACTGTGGCTGACAGGGCAGCCTTCCACGGTGCAAAACAGAGTCTATTTACAGCTGCAGTGCTTGAGATGCAGCCAAGGATCAACTCAGTCTGAGCACACAAAGATGTGCACTTCTTTCATTTTTATCCTACTTTTGGCAAAAAAAAATCTCAAAAAACACATTTCTGTATTTTTCCACATGCAAACCAGCTTGTGTGCTTCTTTTTACACATGCTGTGGAAGTGTCTGTGCTGCACATGTATTGCAGTAAGAATCTCATTGATTTTAGCGTCTGCTAAACAGGAGTTTACCCCCCCCCCCCCCCCCAAAAAAAAAACCTCTCAGGCCGTTTGAGAAAACTCACCTCTGCTGCAGCCGCTCAAGCGTGAAACGCCGTATCGATGTTTCTGTTCCGTTTGAGGTCTTAATTTAGCGTTGACCGTGATGAAAACACAGAAAATGCAGGACATTTGTGGTCGCCACAGGGGGGATCGGATGACCCTTGCCTGCTCTCGTTTAGCCCAGCGGGCCTGTGAGGCCGTCTCCTCATCGATCGTCCTGTCAGAGGTCGGCATTGTGCGCTCTGGCACCGACGCACGCCGCTAATATGAGTAGACTGAAATAAGCATTGCCCAGGGGGCAACCGGGGGTCAGGAGACAATAGTGGAAGTAGCTCAAGTTTAGGGTTGACAGGTGAAGAGCTGATGGAATAATCCATCTGGACCTGCGCTGAACTTTGACCTTGGACGGATTCACACATAAGCATTGTGCTGCTTAGCGAAACGCAAAGTTTATTTTTCTCCAGTCTGGATGAAGCCCTAAAAAGCAGTTACGTGTAATCAGCTGATCCAGGACATCGAAAATGGAGGCAAGAGAGGAGAAAAGAAGGCGCTAGGATGATGAGTTTAGCCGAGTTTAGCCCTGGAGTGAAGCAGGTTTCGTAGCAACAGCCAGGGAATTATTTTTCTTTTTTTCCAAACAGACAAATTCTGAAACAAACACGTCTAAATTATTCACATTCCAAACGGTCTCTCGCTCACTGTCGATGGGGAGCCTCATATCAAACATGGCCGCATTTATCAAACGAATGTTCCAGATGTTTCCCATCATTATCTCAGATTAGAAAACCCTTCCCTGCGCTGTTGTACCCATTAAATCTCATTTTAAAGGGGAAAACACAAACATGAATGTATTTAAATCTCCACCCTAGGGAGCTCTGATGGTTAGCATTTAGCGTCCTCAAATAATATTCATTCCGCCTGCCATGGCCAGGAGATGTGAGGAGGACGCAGGCTTGGAGAGATTGGATATCCATCTAATGGCTACTTTAGTAAACCGCCTCTGGACTCGGGCGAGGGGAAGAAAAACATCAGGATAGATCTGCAGATCTCCCCGAGTAATGTTTTTACCTGGAGTCTCTGCAGTCAGGCTAAACCAATCAACCTCGCTGCTCCGGCGTTCCTGTCTTACATCAGTGTTGATTTATACCGCAGCTGCGCTGGGGTTTTGTATGCAGATTGGCCGATGCCCCTTTGCCGAACTCCTCATCTAATCCTCTCTGAAAGTAGCTGCTTTGTGTAAGGGGGGAGGATCCTGGGGGAGAAAGAAAAGAAAGGTTGGAGGAGCTGAGAGGAGGTCTGAGAAAACAACCCTGGAGCTCTCCACCAGCCTCGCTCCTCCACAGGGTCCTTCCAGGCCGCAGGTTCCCAGGTAGGACCCTACCGTCAGAGGCAGGAAGGCCTTCAAGAGCCGTCACAGACGTTTCCTCAGCCGGAGCGCATTACAGCCGGCGAGGGACGCAGATAAAGGAGCGCAGCTCTGGGCCAATAGCGCTGGCCGGAATCAGATTCAGCTTCCATCCTCGCAGACAAATCGTATTACTCCTCCTCTCCTCGCTGAGGGGCTGTTTGCCGCTCGCACACATGCACGCCACGCTGTCGACACAAGTCGACCATCTGTCAGGACTTACCTCCGGATCGGCGGCGCCGTCTCAGCGGCTGCGTGGACCCGTTCTGAGGATGTGAGGAGTTTACTTCTCATCAGAAGTAAACAATTTGGCCCAATGCTCAGCCGAAGCAGAAGAGAAGCCTTTGATTTTCCGGCTCTTGTGCGGAAACAAACATGAAATATTCATCTGAAGATGCGGGGTTGATTGAGCCGAGCGCCGACGACCGTTCTGCTCCTGATGCTGATGTTTGCAGGTTGGTTTCGGCTCTCCGCCCCTGGTCAGTGGCGGTACTTTTGACATTTGAAGCATGTTCTGTTGCAGACGTCCAGCTTATTAACTCCAGGACCTGAAGAGGTGCAGGACAGCGACCCCACCCCCTCCTGAAGCTCAGCTGCTGACTGGTTCTCCCTGTGACCACATGATTAAGGAGGATCTTAATTGTAAGTGCTTTTACCTTCAGCACTTGGGTGGAGCCACTCTCACTGGAGTTTTTCCAGGTTGATTTTGCCTCGTTACTAGCCTGCATGGCTGCGCTGTTCCTCCTCCTCCTCCTCCTCCTCCTCCTCCTCCTCCTTCTCCTCCACCAGGCCTCAGCAGGCGGGTCCACGAACAGGTTAGCTTTTCCCCTACAGGAGCTCTGAATTCACTCCCGCCCGTTTAGGAAAAGAGATGTTCGGTTGCCACAGCGACAGGCTGAAGAACCAGATGAACTAGATGGATGAAGGACATTAGTGCCGCTCACCTGTTTGAGAGATTGATAGCTTGGCTCAGAAAACGCTTCTGTCTCTTCATTCTTTATTTTGGCCCAGCTGATCCTGTTTTCAGCCTGGACTCACTAGAGGATGAAAGGTAAAGAATGAAAAGTTCTGTGACTGGAAACACTGGGTGAGCCGGTCGGCTCCTCCTGGAGCCTTTATGGAATGTTTACGTTCCATCTTTATGAAACCAGGAGGCTTCAGCTCTTCTTTGTGTAGTTTTCTTCCGCCGTCTTTATGTTCATTCACATTTGTTTTGCTTTGCCCGTTTCTGAGCCTCACCTCCGTCTGCTGGTTTGTTTTTCAGATAATGAGCAGAGGAAATGTGATGCTGTTGGTTCCAGCCGCGTTGTCGTCCACATTAGCTGTTTACGGGCTCTCAAACATCCTCCTGAGAGGAAGGAAGTCCTCTGTTTGCCTGATTGTCCCAGTTTTTGTCTGCATTCAGATGGTCACAACAGGCTTATTGAAACGGCAGCGATTCCGCTGTTTGCAATTGTAAAAATGACTCCGCGCTTCACTTGATTTATTACCGCTGCATGCGGGATAAATTGGCTCGTTGGACTGTGACGCGCCGGTCATATTTATCACAACGCTGAAAACGCTGACACAAACTTCACCCAGGAAGAAAGAGAGTCAAGAATCAGGGAGAGTTTCCATTAGAGGCTTTTTCTGTCCCTGTTCCAACACCAGTTTTCCCAGGATGCTTTGCTGCGACTCAGTTCCAATTAATAATCATTGCTAGCGTGATTAGCATTAATGCTAATGGGAGTTTTGCCTGTAACATAACAACAGATATTTAGTTTTGAGTCCCAGAGTTTGACTCCCGAGCAGGAAGCTTTTAACAGGGAAAAACCCTGAGCGGGAACATGGGCAGAGCCTCCTGTCAGAGGAGGTCAGAGGAGGAGGACAGGAAGAGGAGAAGGGCAGAAAAAGGAGAAAATCTAACCCATAAATCATGCATAAAAGACTTTTATACAAAACCTCTTTGATTTTTTTTTTTTTTGGGGGGGGGGGGGTCGGTTTGTAGCCATGGAGCTGGAGAGAGAGAGAGAGAGAGAGAGAGAGGACAACAAAAGAAAAGATGGCAAAAATGACATAAAACACTGGCTTATAAATGAGGAGAGCAGAGATGCTCCACCGCGGCTACCGCTAATGTCCATAAATTCTGTAATCTGGACTTGTTATCTTCTGCTTTGTAACATTGTTTCTCTGTTGTTGCACTTTTAAATGAGATAAAACCCAAACAAAGTTGGACCAAAGTCACTGACGGTGTTAAGGAGGAGAATTCCAGATGCTGTTGTCCGTGCCCCTGTTAGCATGTGTTAACCAGCTATGCTTTGAAGGCTAAATGCACAATAGTAACAGTTTAGAATCGTGTGTAAAAATGTAATATTAAAAATGCATTAGCCTTTAGCTCACAGTAGTTTTGAGAGACTAGCCGGTCCCAGCTGCCCGCTGAAAAGGCTGCGGGTGGTGATTTATGGACGCTTGGCTTGCCTCACGCACGGGCCAGTTTGTAGAGCCCATAAAAAGAGATGTCAAGGTAATTACGTCCGTCACCGTATATTGAAAGCGGGAATCGGCGCGCCACGGACCGGCTCGCAGCTGTAGTGCGCAGATGCTATCAGACCTCTTGTCTGTGGTGATGAAATGAAAGCGGGCAATGCTAGCAGATAACAGCTGTTTGTAGCTAATTTGTTCAATTAGGTGCAGAGGATGCAGGTTTCTCTCTGTCTGGAGAGAGGGAGAGAATCCGCCGGCAGCCGCTCTAGTCCTGGACGGTTAGCGGCGTTGTCTCATGCAGCACGTTCCTTAGAGATAACAGTACACACAGCAGCGCTTATTAGTTCATATTGTGAATTTGTTGTGAGCCTGAGGGGTTGTGCAGCTCTGGATGGATTCATCCTCCGGGGTTTTCACTCACTGACCTTTTAGACAAAAAAAATTGATTTGAGAATTTGCGAATGGCTACTTTCTCAAACCAACTCCAACCAGTCAATTAGCGCTTGAAACCAGCAGTTTTCAGTTATTACTGCAAAAAAAAAAACGTTTTCTTCGAGTGGACTACTTAATATAGTATTTCACACCTAAATCATTTTAAAAAATGAAAGACTTACCACCAGTTTGCAATATCACTTAAAATGGCAAACAAATGAGCTAACTCTGCTAGCTGCTAGGGTCTTTCGGCAGGCTAACAACAGTCGCAATTTTTCTGACATTTACTGGTCTTCCTCTCAGAATTCCTTTTTTTCTCGTGACATCAGGGTTATATCATCGGCTCCTTCTAACTGGTGCTTCTTGAAAACTCTATTTCAGAACCCTAAACTGGTAAAGTCTCGTTCAGATAAGGTTTTACTGCCGAGGCCTGTTTTAGATTTTCGTGTTGTCAGACTGTTAACAGAGTTGTAGAAATAAACCAGATTTCTATTTTGAATAAAAACTGAAAAATGAAAGACAAAGAAACACAACATGAACAGCTGATGTTTACGTTCCTAATCGCTCCTGTCTCGCGCAGCTTACTACTATTCCATTTCTTGACTATTTTTTTTGTGCACCGACAAAAAACCCCTCAAAAAAACAATGAGGTTAGTTGTAGATCTGCAGCAGGATGTCAAAGTTCTCCATGACAACACCAACTCCACACTGTTGGTCTGTATTTATGATGGGCAGGATGGAAACGTCAAGAAGATGACCTTCGTTGGTGACGTCATCTGCAGGTCAGAACCTGTTTGATGACATCATGGCTCCTGCGACAGAAACTATTTTAGTTGGTTTAGTTGGTTTTGTTCCTGCTGCACGTTAAATTCAGGTTCTCTACATCAGGCGGAGGAAGAAGGGAGTGGAGTTGACCTCGGTGACGCTGATTTTCTGCATGTTTTCTTTGCAGTTAACATTAGGAGAGCGGTCTGTAATCACAGGTGACAGAACAGATGCATACCTGCTATATTTAAGCTGCGTGCCAGGATGAGCAGGGCGCTGGGGCTCAGCAGCGAGGCCGCCGGGCCTGTGTAGATTTCACTTCTGGTGTAAAATATGTGCAGCAATTGTCGAAGCCGTCAGTCAAAGGCGTGATCCTGCCAGCAGCCTTCCATTATGCAAAATCAAACGGGACGACGGAATTGAGTTTTGTGTCCCTGAGTAACATAAGCAAATACAGCCTGACAACTCATATTGGAGCAGAATTAGGAGGCGGCCAAGGCAGGCGCGGATGCAGATACCTTTTCTGCTGAGAGAACAGAGCAAACACACTCCAAATCCTCTAAATCTGAAGAAATACAAGAAAATGTTTCTGTGATGCCTAATGGAGACGTCCAAATGGAGGGGTTTGCGTGTACTCTGTGCAGCCATGTGATTTAATATAACGCGAATGTGCTTTTTAAAGGAAAAAGGTTGCTTCTAAGGACTAAGACCTTCTATAGTTTTTAGCATTTAGTGGTAAAAGACTCGCAAACAGGTCGCCCGAGCAGTGCTGATGCAGGGGCAGTCACGTGATCTCTGCAGCCGTTAGTCAGGGCTGCGGAGGTTCAATGGCGCTAGAGTGCCCTCATGTGGCGACTCTGGGTACCACAGCTTTTCTGACCACACTACTGTACTGTAGCTAAAGTTAATGTGATAAAGTTAAAAAGGAGATGTGATTTTAGAGATCTATTCTTTCCCCTCCACATTTCTTGGTGCCTTATATCAAAATAGATAAACCAAAACCTTGCAAAACCTTGTGTCATTAATTATATAACGTGGGAATGCTCATGTGCAAATACAATATTTTTAATTATCTATATCTTTTTAGTCCCCTTGTAAAATAACACTTAAACATTTCATATTCATATAATTACATACGATAAAGGCTTAACTGATATTAACAAGAGAATAATACATTTTTTAGTTTTTCTCCAACTTAAAGTCTAGAGATTTTGATGCCAAAATTTGTAGTAATAAAAAAAATACATTCTTTTTACAAAATGACAAAAGGTATAAAGATCAAGGTGCTCAGATATCAGAAAAGTGACAAAGTGGTTGTAATAAAAGTGCCTCTGCACGCAGAACTCCAGTCATACATGTAAAAATGGGGATTTCACTAGTAATTTCTGTCAAAAATTTGATTACAAAGCATTCGTGTTGGCAGATTTATATTTTTGAGAGCAGAAATGTCAGAGAAGCCTATGTTTAAAAGCTCATAAGCTCCTTGAGGGTAATTGGTCACTCTGTGGACTTTGGTCTGGAAAGTAGATTTAGGTTATAAGTGGGCAATGATAAATTACTCTTGAAGATAATGAAATTCAAATTACCACCTTAGACACCAGGAAACTGAACAGATTATGTAGAATAAACCTGAAGGAGAATTAGAAAACGGTAGTACAGTGCCAACGTTACCAAAAGATATATAAACTTTGACTTT
Organism: Tetraodon nigroviridis; assembly: GCA_000180735.1. Taxonomy (NCBI): domain Eukaryota; kingdom Metazoa; phylum Chordata; class Actinopteri; order Tetraodontiformes; family Tetraodontidae; genus Tetraodon; species Tetraodon nigroviridis. Next base: position 3,227,718 of record CAAE01014729.1, read on the forward strand.
CAGCTGATGCATCACCAGTTTGTAATCAATATGGCTTCAAAAGAAGAGAAGGCATCTCAGACAAATTACATTTGCTTTAAAACACCTGCAGGTGCAATAAAGCAGGTGAAATAGTGTAAGTGTGCATTAAAAAGACCTAAATAGAACGTTGCGTTTGCAGCGCGCACGCATCAACCTTCGGCACCGTGATTGAAAGCTGAACCACCTCAGAGAATCAGTGCTACAACACTAGAGCGCATTGCCCCTGACGACCTTTCCAACACCTCTTTTCTGTCGTATGCGCAGGGGAGGCAGTGCACGAGCGAAGCGACGGTTGGCCGCCAGCGGCCACCGAAGAACACGGCCGAGCTGGAAAGAGGGGCGGGGCTTCCGACGCGCGCTCCCATTCTTTGCTCCACATGTTTGAAAAGGGCTTCTCGGCTAATTCGGCCATCATGCTGCAGCTGACCGAAGGAAGTCCCTGCTGAAATGTCTGAGCCGCTGCTATTTGAGGAAGCCTTTATAGAGCAGCTGTGAGCGATTGGTCCCTCTCTCGTTCTCCAGGCAGAAAAGCAGGTCCCTGAGGTTGACTCTGGTGATGCGCTGGCGCATAAACTGTCTGGAGCCTGGTCCGCTGGAGCCTCCAGACTGGGAGGGACACAACCCTGAGCCCTGGAGTCATAAAGCAGAGCAAACAACAACCATATCAGCTCCTTTTCAACCTCCGGTTGCTCAATTCAGAAGGAAAATGAAATCCAGCCGGTCGTGACCCTGCTGTGAAATATGGATAAACATGGTTAGATATTTCCCTCCAGAGCTCTCGAGCCTCTTTTTTCCCCTTTTTAAGATGTCAAGAACGTGAAGCTGGGCCCCCAACCTCAGCTCCGGCGCCCCTGACGAGGGAGTCCATCTTGCGTTTCTTTCTGGGGCCGATGGCTGCCAGCGCCGTCAGGTTGGCTTCTCTGTGGCGGATCTGCGCCAGCTCCTGCTGCTGCATCTGGGGTGCGAGCGGTGAAGCAGCCGTTAGTCCGAGGAGGGGGGAGGGAAAACTGCCGCTGATGCCTGACAGGTTAATGGAAACACTTATCGCGCCGCGCGCTCACCTCTTTGGCCTTCTGTTTAAGCCGGAGCTGCTCAGGGTCCTCCTGCCTTGACCGTGACTGCGGGGAGGAAACGGACATATTAATATTTCACTGTGGGTACGTTCCAACCATTCGGCTGATTCATTCATTTGCTCCCCTGCTTAACAGGTCTGTTCTCTTCTAACTGCTGGCAGTCTGAATGTACACCGACGACCCTGACCTGCGGGCAGAGGCCTCCTTCTTGACGACTTCGTTACCTTGGCAGCTTTCAGCAGAATCTCCCTCTCCTGCTCCTCCTTCCTCTGCCTCTCCAGCCGATCCAGCTGCTCAAAAAATCGGAGCTGAGCACGTACGTCGCAGACCTGCTCGTGCCGCCCGTCCTCCTGATGGACGGATAAAGAGCCGTCAGGGTGGCAAAGGTCCAACAGGTCCAGATTAACCAGTGAGCGGCGGGTGTTGCTCCCGGCAACCATCACCTTGAGGTTGTGGTTCTTCAGCTGTGCAACGTGTGAAACTTTCTCCAGCAGGTTCAGCAGCCGATTTTGAGTGGCGTGTGAGATGTAGCTGATCACATCTGCCCCCAGCTCGCTGACACCAAACTTCTTGCCTGTCACATCAGAAGAGGCACGGATGCACGTTCAAACAACATCCTGACGAGCCCCTTTTGCCTAAGACGCGCGCGTCTCACCGATCTCCAGAGCTCTACGGCTCAGCAGAGACGGCGACAGGAACATCTCATCCTTGCAGGAGCGCGTCACCGTCCCAACGAGCTCTGAGTTGGTTGCTAAGATATTGGCGCTCTCCTCTGTCAGGTTAACTCCCGCCATGGAGGCCACGTCATTGATGTCATCATCATCCCTGAGTGACAGGAGAGACTATTAGAGGCTGAAGTAGGGACGGATTTCACACCTTCCTGGCAGCTCCAGAAAGGAAAAATAAGTATGAAAGTTTTTCTCGCGGAACACATTTGGAAAAGCAACCAGATCTTCGGCGTAACGGCACAAGGTACCTAACCCAGAACAAAGGGCGGAAGCGGAAACCTCTGGCACCTCAATCATATTACTATTTTACGCTTACAAATTCGCCTCGGGTCATAAACCCAGCTATTAGTTACACTTGTTCAGCCTAATGCATACTGCAGCTCTGTAATAAATCCTCTCTACTGCTGTCTCTGGGGCCATTTGCTACAAGGTGACATTAACGCATTACTTTGTCATTGTTAGCGCAAAACGGGCAGATGTTTTTGTTGAGGCGGCATTAGAACAGGCGCAAAAAACAAACACTATCCCCAACCAGCAAATCCTTCGCCCATTAATTATCTTAAGAGATTAATTGGCTATTAGAATGATGACTGCATCTATTTAGGAGTGTCAGAGTAAATCCATTTATCTTTAAACACAAGGGTGTTGAATTAGAGACCACAGATAACAATTATTTAAAAATGTTCCAAAGTTAAAGTTTAAATGATGTCGGGAAAAAAACCCAGAGATGTTAAATTTGTCACCAACCTGAACGTTCCTCCTGCTGTTTCCTTACTCTTCTGAGCTGCGTGAAGAAGGGATTGAGTGACTACCTGCACTCCTTTGGTTGAAGGAGCCACCGTCTGCTTCACAGCTGGACGCCATTAATGAAACCAGATTGAGAAAAGAATCATCAATCTTTTTTCTGCTAAAATCAGGAAAATTAAATGTAGTTTGTCAACATACAGATAAAAAGATTATAGGAATGTTCCTAATAACCTGCTTTTATTACGTGCAAACGTTGCATTAGACCGTGTCCACTAGACGGCAGCACATTCGCTTACACGCAACGCGTGAACTCAACCTGAGACACAGATTAATGTCCCTTTTTGCCTACACACACACACACACACACACACACGAGTGATTGAGTGAATGTTGAGCTCAAACCTGTCTGAAGCTGGCCAACAATGACGCGGCTATGAGTGGGTCCCTGGAGTGTCATCACAGGAGACTGAGCTAACATCATCTGTGGCCTCGTTATTGTCCCCTTTTGCTGGGGCACCAACTGAACCCAGAAATAATAAATAACAGAATTAAGTACATCTAGGACTAAATGGATTAAGCAGTTGCTGAAATAAAATAGTCTCAGTAAATTACCAGAGTGGGTTTACTGTGGGGCGTCTGGGGGAGGCTGATGACGGTGGTTTTGGTCAAGGCTGTGCTGGTGCTGCTGCTGCTGGCAGCAGTGGACAGAGGGGGCCGCAGCACCACGGCAGCCAGGGCGGTGGATGCTGCTGCTGCTGGAGTGCTGATCTGAGGCAGGAGGCTCTGCTGGATGAAGGCTTCCGAGTCTGGGGTCATCTGACGCAGCGCTGGGAGACTCCTCTGTGAGCAGAAAGAAGCGTTTTGGAAATCCTTAAATGCCACAATCCACAGGCAAAGAGGCGATTAGTAGCAGATTATTGTCATAGAAGAAGCTTCTTTAGAGCTTTAGGTGCAAAAATCGGGCGGGGTTCACTAAAATCCATAGTCAGGACACTGAGCTCAGGACACTTTGGACTGTTGGCAAACACAGCTGATTCTCCATTTGTGTGTGTGTGTGGGTGCTTGTGTTTCTTTTTTGATGGCTAGAGTGTGACCTGCACACCTTGCTTTGTGGAGGCACACGGGAATCAAGAGGAAGAGCGGCACCATTTCATGACACACTGTGGTTAAAGTTCCACTCTGATTTCTGGCTCCGCACCTTTTTTTTTGTAAGCACTAACAATACACAATTAAACAGGTTTGTGTGTAGTCATGTTAAAATCTGCACGTGTCAGCGTGTCACAGATCTCACCTTTAAGAAAGGCACAAGGTATGGCTGTGGCGAGGAGCTGAGCTCCTGGTATAACCTGCTGGTGAAATCTTCTGGCTCAATTTTTGCTTCCTGCCGTGGAATGATAACAGAGGAGAAAACATAAATACAAAACACAAGGACCAGAAACGTTTTGATGACTGAGGAGTGTAAAATCCGACTGATGGGAAGGAAGATCTACCAGAAGCTTCTTGATTAGCTCCTTGACATTTGCTGTGGTCTCAGATGATTGTTTTCCATTGGACGTCAACTTGATGAGCGTCGACAGAAAGTTTCTACACTTCTTTACGTTCTCCAGCGTCTCCTGTAAACACAACATGCAAAAACACATCAAAGGCTTCCCAAAGTATAAAAACAAATATTAATAACGTGAACAAAAGGAGTAACCTAGCAGAACAAGTACCTCAGGGTGATACTGTGTTCCTCAAAAGATAACAAAGACTAAAGCATTCAAGGTTAGTGCTCTTACAGCTGTGAAAGCTGTTGGAGTGACAGAGGTCCCGGTGGCCGTCAAGGGCTGCACAGTGGTGGTGGTCCCCAGCGGCTGCCCTGGGGGGGTGACGGTTCCTCCCAGCATGATGGTGTTCTAGATAAAAACAGCCAAAAAAGAGAGATTGGTGGGAATGTTTCACAGTTCTGTTAAATTCAAGCAGAGGTGACTGCTGTAAAACACTGCCCCGTCGGTGGAACCATTACCTGCAGAACAGGAGGCCTCTGCAGGGTCGCGGTTGTTGTCCCGGTGGTGTGCACCGTGGAAACTTGTTTAATAATTGTGGTGGGAGTAACAGCCCGAGTCAACAGCGACGCAGCAGGAGCCTGCGGAACAAGATGGAAACCCCTTAACTCGTAGCTAAAACTGTGTTTTTAGAACATTAATCATTTAAATAATTTGAAATAAGCATTGTTAAAAACTAGACAGAGCAAAAAATAAATAATGGCTGAGTGACGTTGGGTAAATGCCAGATTAACTGCACTGATTAACAATAACAGCTCAGCAGTTAGTCAGGTACCTGCAGAGAGGTAACCTGGACGGGCGGAGTGCTGGCAGGGACCGTGAGCCGCGGCGTTATGGCGCTCTGGGACTGCGACTGGGCCTTCATCTGAGCCAAATTCTGCTGTTGAAACATCAGCAACTGCCCACTCTCACTTCGAACCAGGACCATGCCTGCACAAATCAAACCATTTCATACATGCATCATTTAAAATAGTTACTAATTGCTTTTTTTTCCATCCTAGTTAAGTCAAACTGGTGGAATAACATTTTTGTGTTTTATTGCATCTAAAAACAGAATTAACTTGATGTGTGGCAGCAACAGGCTTCTGCTAAAGTCACTGTAGCATAGAGAGGTGCAGAGGTCGGTTACCTGGAGGGAGCTGAATGTTTTGGACGTTTGTCGTGGTTTGTTGAGTCTGAGTGACTCTGGGGGCCACCATCGGTGGCCCCAGGGCTCGGACTCCTCCACCTGTGCTAATAGCTATTGTAGACGGTGCTGTAATGGTGGCCGTTGCTGCTGAAGCCACCGTCTGAATGATGGGTTTTGGACCGTCCGCTTTGTTGGGGATGGAGCCGGATGCGCTGCTGACGCTGACAGCCAGCGACGCCGGTAAAATGCTGGACGGAGTCGATCCAGGTGGCCTCACAAGCGTCACCGTCGGCACAGTTTGTTGAGAAGATGTCGCGGTATTGTGAGAGGCAGATCGAATGATAGACGTCACGGAAGCAGCCGCCGCGCTCGGCCCGTTGATGACGGACGCGGCGGGCTGCGCGCTGTCGCCGCTGGTGTCAACAGACGCGCCTCCGGCCATGTGACACTTCAGCAGGACGGAGCTCCCATTCAGAGCTTGGACGCCATTCGGTCCGCTTTTACCCGTTGTCTCCGACGCTACGGATACGACACCGCCGGCTGCTCCAGTTTTGGACTGCGCCTGGACGGCTGTCACGCTCGGCTCCGCCGCCGCCGCCGCCGCCGCGGTCCCAGCTGCTCCATCCATGCTCCAAGCGTGGGAAGCGGCGCTGCTAGTGACACCTCATCGCGCTTGCTCAGCGCATGAAGGCAACGGGAGTGTCTGACAACTCTCAGAGTCTTATAAGTTTCGGGGAAGCCGCAAGTAAAGCCAAGTTGGCAGCCAGCAGCTAAAAAACGAGACCGAAGCGAGCAGATGTCAGTTCCGGGGGCACCTTACCCGCTTGAGCGAGCTCTCGTTAAGAAAGTCCAGTTTTGCTGCTTGAGTATTGGAATCGAGACCTACAGCTGGATTTCTGACATAGTATCCCGCTAACTGGAGTCTGGCCGGCCTCTTGACGCGCTTCGGAGCTAAATTTAAAAAAAAAAAAGTCAGGGTCAAGAGGCTCAATTTAACCACAAACTACTTTTTCATCTCCCTCGTCATGTTGAAGAAAACATCAGACGTTCAGCAAATCGGAACCAGCCGCCATCTTTGCCGAGCTACGTTTCCTCGTGAGACGCATGCGCCGATTGGATGCGGTCCCGTGACGTGTACGGCCCTCTGGCTGTGATTGGTCTACCAAGGTAAATAAATATTTGAGGAGACAACCAGGAAGTGCAGTTTTGGTACGGTTTCAGTGACAGTTGTTCTAATAGACATCAACGTGACAAAATTAGTGTATTCGCCGACAGGATTTAAAACTCTACTGACTTTGAGATCTTTGTTGTCCAATAATATTTTTTGTAGCGTTATTCGCAGTGTTTATGTCGGTAGGAGTTCAATGAAAGATGACGCTTGTCAATATTTATAACATGTTTTTGTTTGCCAATTAGTTTGACACAGCGCATAAATGACAACCACAGATCAGTAAGTAATAAATCAGAAGTCCTGCATTCCCAGGTGCGTTTCGACCTCAATCAGTGGGCGGGGCTAGGTGTCACCTGAGAACCCTTAAAATGATTTTTAGGCATTCCTCGCGCATTTTAGTCATGAGTTCTGCAAAGCCATACATTGGGTGTAAAATTGGCTTGATTTCCAAAGCCCAGAATCGATATGAGGGGATTTTATACACAATTGACAAAGTTAACTCCACAGTAGTGCTGGCAAAAGGTGAGTATTCTAAGCACAGAATGATCAATCGAATACTTGAACCACAGTTTTACTTGTTTGGAAATTCTTGACTAGTCAAATGTTTTGGAACGGAGGGGCGACCCACAGACAGACCGACGCCACCCAAAGATGACATCTACGAGTACATCACGTTCAGAGGCAGTGACATTAAGGATATTGCACTCTCTGAGCCTCCAAGGTCTCACCGCGGCCTACTCCCAGATCCTGCTATTGTACAGGTATTCCGAGTATAGCAAGGTGAACGCTACACATTCAGAGGCAGAGTGCACTAGAGTGTGTCTGTTAATTTCAAAGTGTATTCAGTCATTCAGTGCAGGCCCTTCAGGCATCTACTCAGCTCATGGACCGTTCAGTCCCCTAAGCATGACTGGCTACAACCAGCTCACTGCTAGCTCTGTGCTCAGCCACCAGTATAATGCAGTTGTTGGTCTCGGTAAGGCATGTTAATCAAATGTATTCTAAAACTGGAATCTTGCCGTCAAATATGCTGGTATATGCATCCTCCAGGGCCCATGCTCCCTGGCTTTTCTATCAAAAGGGGCCCCATGGTGGAAAAAGCTGTTCAAACGCTCCATGTGGAGCAGTCCAGACGGAGAGGTTTAGCTCAGGGGCAGGATTCCCAGTGGGTGAGGAGGAGGTTCCAGGGAGCCAGATCAGACACGATGACCAGAGCAGGCCTTGGAGCCACCAGTAAGAAACTTTACTAAAACCTCATTTGAAATTGCAGAAAATTCATAACCATTGCACACAAAAATAGAAGTATGCATTCTTACATTTCAAGGAAGAGCAGGCCCGGGGACAGCCAGTGCTCAGCAGGAGAGCTGGCAGCAGAATCATGAAAACAGACTGCTGCCCAGGAGAAGACAAGGTAAATGAATGATATGACACGTTTGTGTCAATAGTTGTAACACGGCATGATTTTAGGGGCCCGCAGACGCAGGAGCCGCAGACAAGGCCAGCTCATGGTGGCAACCGTTCCCTCTGCCACCCTTAAATTTGACACCGACTTCGATTTTGATCTTTCAAACGCGCAGTTTAAGAAAGAGGAACTGGAGACGAAGATGCACCACGGAGACGGCAAGAAAGGTTGGTGGAATACTTCTGACTCCTCTTTTCCAATCTTCTGATTCAGCTCTGACGTGCGACTCGAAACAGAAACGTGAACTTTAAACGTCTGTCTGTCTGTGCTGGTGTGCCTGAACGATCCACTTGTGTTTGCAGGAAGTTGTGGCACAGCCTTAAAAGAGGAACTGCCCTTGACAGGACAGGATGACCATTTTGGACCAAAGTTCTACTATGATAAAGCAAAATCCTTCTTTGACAACGTCTCATCTGATATGAAGTTTAGGTGATCTAATCATGTATAATTTAAAGTTATATTTCCAGTTGAATATATTGTACCGCAATGCCTCTTGTCATTTTTTTTTTTTTTTTTTCATGTAGACTGACGTGGGCAGAGGAGCGGAAGTGGAATTTGGAGACGTTTGGGGTTCCCGGTCGCTTCTTCAGGGCTCAAGGCTTTAGAGGTGGATTAGCTGGAAGACGAGGCCGAGGCCGAGGCCCCGTGCAGACCGGATCGTCTTACAGAACTAAGAATGAGCAGGAGTAAAAGTTAAAGCACCTCAACCCCTCGATGTCATGAAACATGGATTCCAATGAGCCAATGCAGAGCGGTGCTTGGTTGTTGTTTGGTTTTTTTTCCTTTATCCTGCCCTGTTACTGGCAGAATTATATTTTTTCCTTTTCTTTCCTTTTTTTTTTTTGTTTATTTTTTTGCTTGAAAATGCCTAACTTTGCCTGTTGAGGGCGTCGTTCTAATTTGTACATTTATTTTTTTGATCAAATGCTTATATAAAAAAATCAATTTAAAGTATTTAAAGGCTGAAACTCGTGCATTGCAAGGTAAACCTAATGTAAATAAACCTACAACGACTGATTACTGTTTCGATTTATTTTTTGACGCACAAACGCGCTACGTTTGTACTGAATAAGTTTGGCCAGTTTCTGCTAAGTAATGGGAGCTGTGGGTTTATTGGCCCTCAGGAATCAAAGAATGGCCCGTCTACAGGAGCGAGCGGTAGGTTGCTCGGTCCGGACTGTACCAACAGCTGGGGAAGGGGGAGTCCCTCTTTATTTAGCTAATTATTCCCACCAGCGTTTGATCCGGTTCATAAGAATATTTGAGTCGACTTTAGGTGTTACCTGGATTTTACTGAAAGTATTTTTTCTGTGTTTCTTTTCTTTATTCCGCAGCCAATTCTGTCCGCGCACCCCCCCATTTCTCGACAATGGCCAAACTAAGTAACCAAATAGAGAAGCTGCGCTCAATCTACTACATATTGGAATAAAAGAAGCGCTTTTATTTCCCACATGACAAAATGTCGGTGGCGTTTTCGTCGGCGCGCCCCAGGAGTAAAGGGGAGGTGACACAACAGACGATTCAGAAGGTAAAAGAAAAAACAAATTCCGCTATGATGCTGCGCTTTTGCTTCGAGTGTTGATGGGAGTGTGCGTGTCCGCTTCTGGCGCAGAGAAAGTAACCCCTGTGGCGAATATCAGGAGAAATGGCAACTGGTATGTTACAGTCGGCCGAAGGTGTGAGAGAACACAAAGCCCGGAGGAGACGCGTCTTCCTCTGACGCTTCGTCCATCCTCCGACGTCGATGCGCACTTGGAATATTTCTCAGTTTAGATTTCTTTAATCGCTTTGTTGTGTTCTATCAGCCGTGACTGGCTGTTGTTTTAAGTGTCTCCTCTGACCGTTAGGTCTAAATGCCTATTATGCATAGCCGGATGGAGGGAAGCCGAACTCCGCATCTTTCCTGAACAAACGCACTCTTCATCCTAAAGATCACTATCAAATCGTGTCTTAAATGCAGATCCAGAAACTGCCAAATTTAAATCGTACTGTGGCGAGAGACAAGTAGAATTTTTCTTTCTTTTTTTTCTCTCAGGGTGGTTGAAGTTCTGAGAATCTAGGACAAGTGTACCCATCTCTTCAGATCCTATTTCACTCTGTAATTTCCCATTGTGTGACCTGAGTTACTGAAGCTATTTTTACTGTTTCCACAAAGATGCTGGATGAAAACCATCACTTAATACAGTGCATAATGGAATACCAAAGCAAAGGCAAGCTCGCTGAGTGCACACAGTAAGTGTTGACGGTTCCTCACTGCTGTATAAATGCCATACTGGGTCGAGACCTAAACAGATGCTTTAATATTGATCTGTTTTTGTGTGCGTGCGTTGCTGCTGTTGTTGTTGTTTTTATTACAGGTATCAGCAGATCCTGCACAGAAACCTCGTTTACTTGGCTACAATAGCAGATTCCAATCAAAACATGCAGTCACTCCTGCCTGCAGTGAGTACTTGCTCTGGTTTAGGGGCACGAGTTAGAACTTCATTCTATTGTTGTAATTCACGTAGACATAGTAAATCGAAGCTCCATGTTTTTCCCAGCCTCCGACTGCCAATATGTCCATGGGTCCTGGAGCGACTGGTGGCCACACAACAGGCAACCTCAACGACTGCGTGCCCCCCACGTCAATGATGCAGAGCCAAATGAGTAATGGTGAGATTGTAACGAATGAAACGTGGCGTCTCATCCGTCAATGAAGCTTTGCTTTATCTTCCTGCTTGCTTTTGTTGCCTGCATGTGTCTGAGGTGCTCGGCCTCTAGTCTCCTTATCAGATTCCTTAGTGTACATGAAGCGGTGGTGATGTTTGTGAAGCAAACAAAGATGAACTGAATGTGGTTTCATGACTGACACGCTGTAGCACCCCCCGGGCATGGTGCGCTGGCTGCTCTGACTGTGCGTGTGTGTCATCAGGCCCCATCAATGCCCACATGCAGCAGCACCAGCAGTCCAGTCCGGTGCAGCTGGCTAATCTCGCCAGCAGCTTTGGTAGTTCAGGCTACAGCCGCTTCACCCCCACCTCCCTGGGCAGCATGATCCAGGGCCCCGGGCCTGGCTCCTCCTCTTTCTCCCGCAGTAACCTCAACTTGCAGTCCCACCAAGGTGAGCCAGGTACAAATATAACCATGTTTGCTTTACTCCACTGCTGAAATTTGGCTTTGTACGATGTTATTAGTTTAAAAATAGGAGCCTAAAAAAGTGTCAAAGCTTAGATAATTAGCACAAGATAGAACGCGGACAGGATTCAACTTTTCCCCGTACGAGGCATTCTTTTCCCAGTGACCTCTGGGATGAGCTCCAGGGCTCATTAGACAGTCATCAGGAGGAAGCATCAGTTGTTAGGTGGGTTTAAAGAAAGTAATCGGGGCAGTGATTTTAAACCATATTTGCCTTTATGCCGAACAGATGTCTTCCACCGTGGCCAAATGAAGCAAACGCATTCAGTTCATCGGTGAGATGTTTTCCTCCCCCCGCCTTTGTTCTTCTGCGCTCTTTATCTCAGACTCTTGACCCTGAGATGCAGCCCCCTCCCTGGATGTCTGTGTGTACTTACAGCACTTTGGTCTATGCACTGAGCTCTGTTGTTTGCACTTATACCCCTGAGCAGCATCTTAAAAGCACCTTCTCCGTTAGGTCATACACGAGAGCCTGTATGTTGGAGTCTCTTAATTCCACGGAGCCCTTCCTACATTTGCTTACCGACAAAATTATTCTTTTAACATTCCATTAACCCCCATTATTAAATACTCTAGCTATTATTAGGAGTGTCTATATTTTTAATGTCTGAGATCTCTCCCTCCATGGTCCTGCCTTCATCCCAGTCTCCATGATGCACCAACAGTCTGCCACTCCTCATTATTCCTCAGCCCAGGGTGGTGGGCAACACTACCAGGGACAGCCGGCCATGGCCATGATGAGTCAGGGAGCTCAGGGCAACAGTATGATGTCCCAGAGGCCCCTGGGAACCTACCGCTCCTCACAACAAGGTAGGCGGTCCACATCATCCCCTAGGTTGACCCCGAAACCCTGAACGTGACCTGGAAAGCTCAAAATCTGAACTGTGGATGCTGAAGTTTTCCGATTGTAGGAATTGCTGCTTTTTCCTTTGAAGCTATAGGCCTGCGTTCTCTTTCCGATGAGACAGTTGCTAAAGGTTTTGGAAATGCCGCTGCCTTTTGGCAACTTTCACAATTTTTTGAGGCGTTTTAGGCTTGTCGCATCAGATGCCCTGTCTGCTGATGACTGATGCTGTGTCAGGATGAGCATAATTATAGCTCCACCTTGTCCTTTGATGGGTCTTCAAAGGGTGTAAACTGCATGCAGTTTCCAGGGCAACAAGCCCAGCTTCTCTTCCCCCCGTTTGACTGGTTGGCTTGTTTTAATGACCGGCTCAGATTTTTGAAACCTTTAGATGATTCAGCTGTGGGTCCACAAAGCTTGATGCCGTTTAAGTCTTCCTTTCTTGAATACTGAATAAAATTATTCTCAGCTGAGAACAGGAGATGTTCATCATTCCAGAGTTTGTTTTTGAGTATCTGTGGAAGGGAAAGCCTGGAATCTGGAGTTTCTGCACACCACCGCCAGACCCAGTCGTACACACGCCACCGTATTTCCCTCCACCTCAGCGGCTCACTGGTCCGACCACACATGGTTTAACCAGTCGCGGTGTCACCTGTCTTGCAGGATCAGCACAGCAGTACACGGGACAAGATGAGTTCTACGGAGAGCAGTATGGACACACTCAGAGCTCCAGCGAGCCCATAAACCAGCAGTATTACCCAGATGGTAATCGTGCACGTCCATGTTCTTCATACACACAGCCTAAACATACAACTCAGTTTCTGAGAACTTGTTCCAAAAATCTGAGCAGAATCTCTGGTGGCGACGGCTCTTGGTCTCACTCCGCCCCCCCGCCTCCATTTTTGTAAATTAAAAGCAAGAAAATGATTTTGACATTGGCCTTTGTATTGTTCCCCCCCAGTGTGTCTGTGTCCATACTGTCCCCTTTGGTGTGCCGAAATTTCAGATTTCAGAGTGTTGTGGAGAAAGCGCAAACTTTCTCCAGAATGTCTCTTTGTGCCTCACATTTAAGCGAGAAGCTTTGAAAATGTGGTTTGTGCTTGCCATCTTGTCAGTGCACATGTATTATTCATGTTTTTGCTTCCTTTCAAATAATATGTATTGTTGAATCCGTAAATGGTTTATGCCTTTGTGGAGAAATCTTTTTTGCATGTCTTAAATCGTGTTCTCGACAGGTCACGGAGAGTACTCGTATCAGCAGTCGTCATACAGTGATCAAGGCTACGAGAGGTCCTTTGAAGAATCATCACAGCATTACTATGAAGGAGGTATCTGCTTGTGTGGATCGGCTTTGGTTTGTCAAATCAGTGTCTCAGATTCAGGATTAGCAGCTGACGTGCGTTTACTTATAGGTAATTCTCAGTACAGTCAGCAACAGGCCCAGTATCAGCAGGGCTCCGGCCAACCGCAGCCCTTCAGTCAGCAGCAGTACTCCTCTCAGCAAGGCTACGGGGGGCAGCCGCAGGGATACGGTGAGAAACACACCATCACTTCTGTTTATGCACACATGAGCACACAAAACCAACGCACCGAACCTGTACTTTCTGCTGCAGGTCCTGGTCAGAGTGCATCCTCCCAGTACTCTCAGTTTCAGCAGGGACAGAGCCAACAGTACAGCTCCTACCGCTCTTCCCAGGGGGGCCCGGGGGCACAGGCACAGAGGTCCTATGCTTATGAGCAGGTGCATTCAATGAAAGAGGTTTTATGGACTGAACTATTAGGACGCTTACGTGTTTAACTATGCTGGAACCATTATGTACCAATGGGAGGGCAGGGACCTGATGCAGACCCCTGTGCATTATCCCTCTAGGCTACGTCCCTGCATATTGTTTTAAAGCAGACAGCTGCAGTTCATCTACAACCCCTTCTTTAAAATATATAAAGGAATTCTGAAAAATAACTCCCACATTCCCTATTTGTACTTGCACACTGTACCTCCCCAGCATACGCACGTCAGTGACACCACAGGACTCTGCAAAGAGCTGACGCGGCAGCATAATCGCAGCCATAAAATAATGACTTTAAACTTTGCTCAATACAGCAGGTCTTTGTACATTTGTATAAAATGCTAAAATGCTTTTCCAATGCTGTCAGTCTCTGATGTACCTAATAACAGCCTGGCATTAGAGCAGACCTTTCATGTACTCTGTGTGGGGTTTAATGGGATGTTGAGGTTGTTGATGCAGAGCCACAGACTCAGGATCCCTGCAGTAAAAGCTCCAACAGGAATATTTTTTGTTACCCTGAATAAAATAAACGGCCCTTAAAGCTCCCTGAGATAAGATGCATAGGAATGTAATTGTAGCAATTTCTTTTACTCAATATATATATTTTTTTTACAGGGCCAGTATGGAAATTATCAGCAATAAGATTCTCCCATTGTTGTCCTGTTGCAAGAAAATGGAAAATGGAAGTTGAAAATTGATGCAAATGGCTCAGCTGGGGAGAAGAATATCGACCTGCATCAGTTCAGCGATCTTCCCATTTATCATTACTCCCACTCCAAAAAAAAAAAGTGATTTTGTCACATTGGTAGTTTATCCTCATCAGTTTCAGCCATTGCTGAGGTGAAGTGCTACTGGTCACCATACAGCAGGACAGAGTTTGACTGGAGGCGGCTTAAAATAACAGATGGGCCTGAGCAAATAGCGTGTCTCTCTGGTTATTGCAGTTCCCTTTAATGTGCTTTAATATTTATTTAATTGACTTTTTGTTCATTCTTGGTGGACCTATATAAGCCCTGGAGGAAAGGCTCCATGATGCTTCTTAAATAGACTCCTGGTTTGGACCAGTCGGTCTGTGGTGTGTCGCTGTGTGGTCAGATGTTGTCTTTTTATTCTCTACGTATGTGTTATTAAAGGTAAGGAGATCCTGTAGCTGGCCCACCCTGCCTCTACAGAGGGCCTTATCCTCTGTCTCAACCACTCATGGCTTTGTTAGTGTTAACATTAGGGTTTGAGTCAGAAGGGTTTTTACAGGTTGATGTCATTCCATTCTGATTACATTTGCCACATTTTCTGCATTTTTTTGCCAATGTAGTATTGTTCTCTAATCCAGGCTAATTTTTCAAGAAATAGTCTTCAACAAGCCAAAGTAATAAAGAAACAAAAGAGTAAATGGTTCTTCACCTCTGCATGTGCAATACACCCCATTCACCAGGTTGGTTTTGATGGAAAATACAATTTTTTTGGCTTTTGAGCAAATTTTACAGATATATTATCTATCTATATTCTATGAACTATCATCACTGTCTATCTTGATTGTAAGATGAGTATGTTATTTATTGATTCAATATAGAACTGGTCTTTTAACTGTCTTGCAGGTTGAGCCATAATAGGGATTATTTGTGAGAATCAAACTTTGCAGTATATCTAACCTCAGTACTTTTTAGGGTTAATGAAGAATCAGTTGTATCTGACTCTCAAACCAGTATAATAACTACTATATATCTCTACCACTCAACGGTGACAATCAAGGGATTCTCAGTACCACATTTGTATCTGTCAATTTTTTTCTCTTAATTGTGGTGTGTTACTATTACCATTACTAAGATAGATGGAAGGCCTCTCGTGTGTACGTGTATGGGATAATTTGTAAGTTTATGTAACCATAGAAAGTTAAGTTTGGTATGCATAATCAAACTATGAATGTTATTTAATCACTGACAATACAAATGCATTGCTGATACCTGCTGTCTTTTGTTACTGTTTGTTATGTAAAATATAAATTGACATTTATTTTGTGTTTGTATTATTGTGTTGGGGAAATATAAAATATACTGTATACTGTGTATACTTTAAGAATATTTGTAATTCTATTGTCTTTGTGGTGTATTCGCGCTTTATACGGTAGGTGGCACTATGTGTCTGGAAACAACTTGCGGAGTCGGCGTAGAAGAAGACAAACGCGCACTCAAAGTGGTTTGTCCTTTCAGGGTTTCCGTAGCGGTGTGTGCGTCATGGCGCTCCGACCCTACTGATGCACTGTGGACGTAAATGTAGTTTCTGTGTAACGATGCGTCTTAATAGTTAATTTAGCACACAAAATCTTATCGTGTTTGTAAAGTATCTCTTCGACAAGATGAGCCCTCCCTTTTTATCAATTTCGATCGAGCAAATCTTTCAAATATAATCCGAACGTGGAGGCTGACTAGACGGCTGTGTTAGCCAAGGTTAAAAACCCTCTGAGGCGTTATTCGGAAATGTATTTAAGACACTTTTTCAGACCAAAAGTTGCTAAAAATCAGCTAAGTTTGGCCAGAGATCTCACCACGTCTGCTGGGCTGTGCGGTAAAGTTCGAGAAAAGGCGAAGAAAACGGATTTGTCTGAAAAGAAACTGGTATAGTGGCAATAATATTTAAAAATGTTTATTCGAACTTATTGTTTTTAAATTTGATGATGATCCGTCTTAAGCAGACTGGTTATAAAATTCCCCCTCAAATAACATATATATATTAATAAAATAATAGTTTATTTGCGTTAAAAATCTTCTAACATACAATAATCCTGATGTTTACTAAAAGGCTGCCTTTTGATCGGTTTGGCAAGTAGACCCGGTACTTTGTGGACCAGCGCTGTGTTAAACTGGTGGCTGGTTCTGGTGGGAAAGGAGTCAGCAGCTTTCACAGTGAGCCTCGCAAGGAGTGGGGCGGCCCGGATGGAGGGAACGGAGGTGATGGAGGCAGCATCATCATCAAGGGTAGGTCTCAGTGCACCTGCACGGAACTCTGGCTGGTCAGTATGTTTCAGAGAGAAAACGTTGTCTTTTTTTGTCCCCTCACAGCTGATCGGTTTGTTAAATCGTTGGCTCAGGTTTACCCAGTCTACAAGGGCGAAGATGGGCAGTCGGGGGGCAGTAAGAATTGTTTTGGCAAGAATGGCAACACAACACATGTTCATGTGAGTCGATGTGTGCACAGCATGTGTTTTATACCACGATTCATCGTTAACCTTATATGTTTTGCTCCTTTAAAGGTACCGTTGGGCACCGTGATCAAAGAACAGGGAAGGACGGTAACGGACCTCTCTCAGCATGGCCAGGAGTTCATGGCTGCATCTGGCGGGGCTGGTGGAAAAGGAAACCGATTTTTTCTGACCAACGAAAACCGCGCCCCGATGACATCGACCCCGGGAGCGCAAGGCCAGGAGAGGCTTCTTCATCTGGAGCTCCGGACCATGGCCCATGCAGGACTTGTGAGACGACGCTGCACTTAAACGGCTTTGATCTAAACTAAATGTCTTTAAAGGGCCAAAATGTGGTGGTTGTTGGTTGTCCTAGGTGGGGTTTCCCAATGCTGGGAAATCATCATTGCTCAGAGCCATCTCCAACGCCAAGCCCGCAGTGGCTGCGTACCCGTTCACAACCCTCAAACCACATGTAGGAATCGTCAACTACAGGGATCATGTGCAAGTCGCAGGTCATATGAGTATTTATCCACCTATTGTACAACAGCGATCGTATCTTTAATGTGTTCTGCCTTCCCTCTGTGCAGTTGCTGACATCCCAGGTATCATCCGAGGGGCCCATCTCAACCGCGGCCTGGGCCTCTCTTTTTTACGTCATATAGAGCGCTGCCGCTTCCTCCTCTTCGTTTTGGACATGTCCTCTCCCGATCCCTGGGCCCAACTTCAGGATCTGCATCATGAACTGGACCATTACGAGCCTGACTTGTCCCAGCGACCTCAGGCCATCATAGCGAATAAAATGGACCTGCCCGACGCCCGGAGCAAACTGGAGGCTCTGAGGAGCCTGGTCACCAGGAGGGTCATCCCCGTGTCAGCCGTCACAGGTCAGAACACGGAGGAGCTCATTCTCCACCTCAGGGAGCTGTATGACGGGTACCTCCGAGGAGAAGGCAGCACGGAAGGCAAATCCGCAGAAAGGTAGAAATAACTGTTCCCCCCTCTCCTAATATGCCCACTATATACAATTTAAAAGAATATCTATATAATATTTAAAAAAATATCCAAGTTATTAATAAAAACATCAGCCACACAAATCGTTCTTTATGTTCAGTCAGTGAACTGTGAGCAAGGACAGTTCCCAGTTCCTGGTATAAAAGGCTGCAAGAGCGTTGACTCAAACCAAGAAACAAGCGCATGTGTTCCACGCACGTGCTGGGCTGGATGGATGGCTGACACTTTAAGAAGGGGTTCATTAAAAGCTACATTACGCTTCTAACAGTTGGGAAATGATTATACTTAAGAGGCTAAGGTTTCCATGGAAACTAGCCTTGTTACTGTGGTTACTGTGGCCAAATAATTAGATGGATGGAATGTGTTACATTTCGGTTTCTGAAACTTTAGTTTGACGCAAAGCAGCCGTGTCATGTTCACAAGGTGTTCAGCGTAAAGGGCAGTCAGCGTGGTTGTCATGACATCAGTGTGAAAGAATTAAAAGGAGCAAAAAAAAACCCAGTTCAGAATCTTGTAGGGCTACACGTGTCTGCAGAGAAAGCTGCAAAATCTGGATTTCTGTAGTAACAGAGCAAAAAAATAGAACTAATTTCTATAGTACAGTTCCACTCCGTGGCCGTTAGGGGGCAGACAAAGTAAAAACTTAAACGTCTGTTTAAACGTCTCGACTGATAAAACTTTTTATCAAGTAAACAGACCATGCCTGGATATCCGACGTGTTTGTCATAATTCAAATACTTTAGAGGCAAATGTCTGCTTCATTGTTTTATTTCAGAGTTGGATTGCTGACATTTTTGTGTTTTATTACACATCCAGACTAATCAGCAGGGGATTAGCCAGGGATTTGTAATATTATTTTTAGCTCTACAACCACGAATAATAATGATTATAAATTAGCTTTTCAACATTATGTTAAACTGTTTTCTTAAATTAACTTTTACACATAAATATTTCATAATGAAATAAGACCAACCAAAATTATATTTGTTAAAAGAGGCATTTTCCCCAGAACAAGAGCAGAGTATTAGTCACACGATTCAGTTCGGAGTCAGATGACTGAAACAGTTGTCTGCTTGGTATTTTTTCAGTTGTTGTTTTGTATTCAACACATAAATCACCAACATAAAAAAGAATATGTTGTTTTTATTCCCTGCCTTTGCGTTTTAGAAGATGCCAACTGAACATAAATCAGTGCAAGTCGTGGCCAACCGCTCCTCTATAAAAACAAAACGGATGCTGTTCGGGAGGGTTCCGTGCACTTGCAGAACTCTTATGAAACCAGTTCTTCCTGGCGTGTCCCGCATACCTTCAAGGTGAGCTGGTTGACTTCTGGATGTCTTTTAAGACTGTTTAGGCCTTTATCTTTATAGATCACCGAGGTTTCGTCTCTAGCTGTAATTACACCCCTTTAAAGAAAACCACTAATTTAACCGCAAGATCTCAACTAACTACAGACCTTACGCAACCTACAAATGTACCTTTTTCCCTTATTATAGTTTCTTTGACCCGTAAGCGAGACGCGAAGGTAGGTGCTAAACCAGTTTTCATTTATTTATTGATTTATTCTATTTGGGCTAATCCCCGTTTGTGTTATTTTTGCAGCAAATTGTAGGAAACCTCCCGCCCGTGAAAAAAAATGTCTTTGGTGGCATTCGAAGAACCCTGGCTCTCTTTGCTTGTTAGTTTCAAAGAAATGCTAATATATTTACAACTAATACACACACACACACACAAATGTAGTCTACACAGCCCTTTTTAGTCCTATAAGTAACCATTTGCCAAACAGCAGTTTTCAAAATTGAATTTAAAAAAATTCACCCTCCGCAGTCAAAATACCCTATTTTACCTGTATTATGTTCTAAAAGACATCCGCGTTACCTCCAAGCTAGTACATTCTGTTCATGTGAGTCAGAGCCGCACTGAGAAGTTTCGAATTATGAGATGTTTAAGTGCAAATGTTGAAGAACTTCTCTACATCATCAATCAGTGGAAAGAAAAAAGGTAAATTTACAGTTCAGCAGTGTATTTCACAGCTCTGTGTTTCTCTTCAAGGTTCTGCAGACAGATTTGACCCAAACTGTTGAAACTGGGCCCCAGATTGTTCAGAAAAGTCAGGTCGTCTCGCAGGTTGCTGAACGATAATCTGTCCAGCGATGAGCACTGGCTACCCAGGCCCTCGTAGGCGTAACAGATGGGCTGGTACTCCGGAGATTCCGCGTGCATCCCGTTAATGGTGTACAGCCTCTGGGGGTTCAGGAGTCACAAAACAAGTGACCAAGAAGGTCTTAAACCACCAGCAAGTGAAGGAAGGAAGACCAACACTCTCACCCCGTCAATGTGATCTGCTATGTGCTGATCTAAAAGCTGGCTGTGCCTGGTGGAGCCCCCCTGCTGGTACAGGGAAGAGAGGAAGCACATTAGCATACAAAAGTAAAAAAAAAAGAAGGGGAAGAGGAGAAGAACTTGCCCAGGTGGAGCCGGTCCTGTTTATGTTCCTCAAGGATCTCTGAAATTCAGAAAGAGATTTGCCATCACGACCCACACGCAAGCTTTTTGGAAGTTTTAAAAATAGTTTACATGTGATCACTGTTCATGCTACATCAGAGAACGTTTCCTTTCATTTTAGTGAAGCCAGCTGATGTAATTAAAGCAACACTAATGGTTCCTATTACCAAAAAGTCCAGAAATTCAGCACAAACCTGCGAATTAAACACGGAAACGTCTGAACTTAAGGTGGTCTGCACCCCGTTTCTTCTCAGCGTTTCTCTCTGGCGCCACCCACCCAGAGCATTCATGCCAGAGTTCATCTGTGGCAGGTGAAAAGTGAGTTTGAGGAGGAGCGATTGGGTGCTAGCATTCAGAATCTTATCAGTGTTGCTTTGTGCCGTGTTAGCGCTGTGCATACAGAAGACACAGAAGTGGCTTACTCACCGTGCCGAGAGCTAAGCTTCTGAACTCAAAAGCATCATCCATTTTGCTCGGAGGACTCTGAGGTGCCTGTCAAGCACAGCCCTTTATTCAGTCACTTGTGACTAAAACATACAACCTGTCAGAGTATGTCCATTCATGCATGGCAGTTGAATTTAGCCACCGCTTAGTGTTCTCAGGAAGGATAATTGTGAATGATTACACCCATCACCGTTTTCTTTATATATTTGTTTTGCTTTCTCAGAGAGACCCGCCCACTGCGCGGTCTTTTTAGGTCAAACAGAAAATGGGAAAGGAGAGAAGAAAAAGGATCTAACCTGCACCAGACTTTTTTTCACGCCATCCACCGTGGCCTCTCTCTCTGTCGAGTTCAGGAGCAGGGTGGGCTCAGACTGATGTAAGAAGGCGTGAAAGAAGCATGAATCGGGGAGCCGCCATCATGTGTAGCAGATGATTTCACCGCTACACACCCACCATGCATTCAGACATGCCTCCTTCTTCATTATACTTGATTATGTTCTGGTAGCCCTCCTCCTGCACGAAGGGCATCGTCTTGAACGCCTTTCTGCACTGACAGCTGAAGATGAGTAGCAGGACTGCGGACATACGTGATGTGTTGGTATGAAGACTGCTGTTAGGGTGTTTAAGTAGGGTCAGATACTCACGCAAGAATAAGAGGATCCCAACAAAGGCCATGCCAATCCCTGCTGAACCCAAGCTGGTGCCGGTCTTTTTTTTGGACCGGCAGACGTTTTTCTCCTCACAGTCACACACCATGACTTCCAAAGTCTCTTCTGCCAGGATGTTCTGCTGGTCCCGGATCTCCAGGGGCACTGAGTAGTTACCATAGTGAAGCGCTTTTTTGCTAACTAATCCACATTCATGCCCTGGTAGGTGAGACAGCAGCGTGTGGTGACTAACAGTTCACTTTTTTTTTTTCTTGCTACTTTATTGATCTACTAACCAAAGCTTGGATCTAGTGTCCATTGCTTCAGGATTTTCTCATCATTTTTCAGGGAGAAGTAGAAGGGTCCGCCATAAGGAATGTCGTCTGCGTCCCTGGCCGCCACTATCACCTTGTTATCTCTGTTGCCACAAATAGTAACGCCTTTGTTTACCAGTTCAGGTTTGTTGTCGTTGATATCTTGGAGGTGGATTTGCACTGTGCAGGTTCCTGTTGCTGGAGGCTCCTCTGGGTCAGAAACAAAAACCACTGAGTAGGCCAGTAGTTAGAATAAAACTGCTTGTTGATTAGAAATCTCTGCTACCATTATCTACAGCACCAATGACAATGCTATAAATTCCAGTGCCATTCAAGGCCGGCGATTCTCTGTCGATGGTTTTCACCAATGTGACCTTTCCAGTCTTCCTGTCGATGCTTACGCAGTTTTCCGGATCATCTATCAGCACGAACCTAATCAGAGGAGGAGCGTTGGAAACACACGGCAATGTGTGAAATGAGGTATGAGGAGAGAATGCGCCTAATAGATTTTAAACATCCATTTAAACATCCATCCAAGTGCCGTTCCCACCCTAGCGCCCATGGTGACATAGATACTTTCCATTGAAAGACAAACTTATTTCTGCAACATAATTGGAAACTGCTTTTTTTTTTGTATTATAATATTTAAATTTAGTTTAAGTAGATAATAGAAAAAGAAGTCCAAGATCTACCTTATTTCAGATTCGTCAGAATCCACGTCCTTCACCTCGGGTTTAAACAGCACCTTGCCTGGCTTTTCCTCTTCAACCATGTGCAAAATAACTGGATCTTGAGGGAACGTGGGCGGGTCGTTGACATCCTTTACTTTTACTGTGATCATTACAGAGTCGTAAAAATCTTTGTTTCGGGAGTCGGTGGGATTTTCTTTACAAACCCACAGCGGTTCTTTATTTTTTACCCCCACCTCCAGGCGGACATAAGTCATTGTTTCGTAATCATTTCCCTGGAACAAACACACTGGTTCATGTCAGGTGTAAATTTCAACATTTTCAGGTCCAAAAAAGTTACAATGTACCTTCACAACAGTCAAAACGCCCTCGTTAGTTTCATTGTCTGTCTCAATTTTGTAGTGGCCCTCCTCGTTCCCTGTGATGAAAAAGTATTCGGCGTACCATCCCGGTGTTTTGGGAGTATCTTTGTCTTCTACGCCAACTCTCAAAACTTCCATTTGAGTTTGCAGCTCCATCACCTCACCTTTGTACTAAATATTTACAGTGACTTTAAACCATACATTTGTTTTAAAAGGAACATTAGTGGGAGCGACGGTATTAAACCAAAATCTTTACCTCTGTCTGCTTGAACATGGGCGGATGCGTGTTCCCATCCACAATATTGAGGGTTATGACAGTGGTGGAGGAGCGGGAGGGTTTTCCAGCATCACTAGCTTTGAGACGGACTTCATACTGTTTTGTTTTCTGGAACAGATATTAGCGCTTAAGACATCTGTAAAAATCATTGCGTGTGTAGCACCCATCTGCTGAGACTTACGTCATAGTCGAAACATCCTGACTTGAGGCTGAGTTTGACCTGCGTGTTAGCGACGTGCTCCATGCTGATCTTGGGCTCTGTTGGCTCCTGTGAAACCAAACTCACGGTGATTCTGGAGTTGTCGGTTTGCTCCTGATCTTTGTCTATGACCTCCAGCCTTTCTAGCAAAGACCCTGGCAAAAAAAAAAAAAAAAGTTGTTAGATTCATATCAAGGCTGACATATGTGTCTGCCTTTCTATAACACATTAATGGTAAACTAGTGGGTTCTGGTCAGTTTCTTACCTACTGGGGTGTTTTCCTTCACTTCAATCGTGTGGGGTAGGGTAAATGTAGGTGTGTTGTCATTTATGTCGATAATTTCTATGTCGAACGCCAGCTGCTTGTCCAGTACCTCCTTGGTTCCAAATTATCAGGAAAACAGGCCAATTCCAAGTTTTCTTACATGGAAGGGCTGCCCGTATTGCTCTCTGTCAATACATCGAAGGGCAGAGACCTCTCCCGTTTCGGGATTGACGGTGATCGTGTTTATTGGCTCCTCATCTACTCCTTGACCACTAATACGAAACTCGTAGTTTGTCCGGGGTAAGTTGTTATACACCTGGCGCCAGCACAAAAATCAGCTTATTGGCTTAACAAATTTGTTTCTAAATTTCATGTGCACAGCTTGAGTGATTACCTTTGAAATCGGTTTTGGGTATGGTCCAGGATCTTCCTCTTCCAGCTCAATGGTAGACAAAACCCATCGTCTTTTGTTGCGCAGCAAACGCTCCTGCCGAGACCACGGTGAATGTCAACTACACGTTTGTTCCCAGTCCCGCACATTTCTGCCTGAATGTTTGGAGTTTGAAGCTCACCTGCTTTGGGTGCTCTCCAAGGCCAGCGTGGGATTTAGAAATGCTGCAAAGAGCAATCTACAACAGCAGAAGATGAAAAAAAAAACAAAAAATCTACACATGTTGCATTCTTCAGTCATGCTGCGTTCACAATTTTTAGTCAGGACATAGAAAAGAAAGTTCTGCTGAGTCTTCAGCTCCTTTATTTGCCCATTTGACACTTTTTCCTCCTTCTTGTAAAAGCTTTTGTTTGCTGATGGGAGATCAGGTTCATATTCCAGCTAAAGGGTGTGACTATCAAAGACACACCACTTTGCTGGAAGTGTTTAGAATGCAACAAAGCATTCTAAAGAATGCATTTCTTAATGTTTTCTTTAAGCTGTGGACGATAACCAGCACAATCTCACACAACAGTTTCTGTTAGGTAATGCATAGATCTATGCAGTAGGTCTCCAAAGCTGAACATAAGCTCAGCCAGTGATTACCTATAAAAACAGCATGGGTTAGGGGTTCGAGTTTTTCCTACCAACAGAAACAGGCCGGCGGTCCTCATCTCTGCTCGCTGTCATCTGTGGGAATGTATGAAAGTTGTGAAAGACAGCTCTAATATGCTCAAGCAAAGGCCGGCCCACAGGCAGCGTAGGTAGCAGGTTGGCTAACTTTGCCTTCCACTTCCTTGGAAGCCTGAATTCAGCCTTCCGCTCATTCACACGTGCAGCCTTAAATGCCACGTTTGCAGGTGGTAATTCAGATATGACGAGGAGTGGGAATCGGCCCTGCCTGCTCTTCCAGTATAACAATCATCTCATCTTCACAACAGTATGCAAATAAGCTCCAACCCCTGCCCCTTTTTATAACCTAAACATTCATATTTGGGATTTCTGCTGTGTTGGAGGAAAAAAAAAATCTGATTATTTTCTTTGTGAATCTCCAAGAAGATGCGACTTAATTTTCTGCAGGGACTGCCATCTGAAGGACATTATTGATTTTTCTCACTAGAACTGGTTACTGGAGAGGCCCTTTTGTTTACTTGCTCCTTAACTCGTGTTCAGACTTAGTCCGCTCATATTTAGAGCAGTTTTGCTAGGATAAATAGTTGTTTCACTGCCTCTTTGGCAACATTAGGCACGGCCAAGCATGTTCCTCAGTCCCAAAGTATTTTAGTCTTGCACCAAAGTAAATAAAAAACAAAAAAACAAGAAAACCAGTTTGATTTGTCTCTCACGCCAGGCTTCTGTACAAACAAAACATTTGTTTGCGCAGTAAGATGTCCTTCACCTTAATATTTTACATTCAAATCATTCTTGTTTCATTTTAGCCACTTCTCTCTTTCGTATCATTTTTATTTTTAACATTTTAAACAGAACAATGTAAGACAAACGTCAGATCAACACTGTAAATGATGAAAAAAATTAGTGGGTTAAATCAGGCAGTGGTATTTCTGTTCCACGCCCTCACGAACACACCCATACACTCGAAAAGTCTTCCGACATTGTTTCATAAAGTCTAGATGAACACATAGTCTTTTCTTGGATGACATTGTTACAGTATCATCACCAACTCACAAACCTTATGTGCTCTTGCAGCTAATACCTTTTGAAGTTTAAACCTGTATAGATTTAAGAATTTGAAGTTTAGCTATAAGCACAGCAGTTGATTTTTTTTTTAATGTGTTTTGATCTAACCTTTCACTGCATTTTATATATACATACATGTATAGATATAGATATATATCTATATAGATAGATAGATATGAACTAAGTAGAAAGCGGCAGTGTGTGGCGTAATGTCATGTAGAGTCATCGTGGAATTTACAAAGAGGTTTTGTAAGTTGGCCTGATGTAAACATAGGCGGGTTAATACAGGCTTCTCTGACTGAAAAGGACAAAGTTGTGTTGGTAGACATGAGTGTCAAGGCTAAATTTATATAAAAACTATGAAGCGGGCTGACGTCCTGGTACCCGGCCTGAGTGGCTGCAGAAAAAGCCATTGCTAGAGGCGGCCAAACAGGTCAGTTCAACCAAATAAATCACATTTTTGTATTTACTGTCTGCGTAACATGATTTCTTGATTAGGCTTTGGAACCAAACGAAGCATACAGAAATATCTGTGGTATTTACCCGATTACTTACCTGAAACACTACTACTATACTATTATGTAAGAGTTTTGCCAACGTAACTAAAACAGAACATGACAAATGACTGTTAACAATGTGCATGCTGAAAGAAACAGGATAAAAATTGATAAGACACAGCAAATCAGGACTAAATGGGCCACATTCTGGTTTTGGGGTGTTGTTGTCTAAAAGAAATGACAGGAACATAGAGCAAAAATCCAGAACTCCTAACGCAGTTTTTAAGATTTAGTTGCAAAGTTTTTTTCTTCCTCCTCTTCCTCTTCTGTTTCCTCATCTCTCATGCGGGGAATGGAGGTCAGCAGCAGGGTGTCGGCGTGGACTTCTTCATCATCCGACTGGATCACGGGCGTGCCAGCTCTGCCCGCGCTGGCGTCGCTGGAAGCTGAAGATGTAGAGGAGCTGCGCGACTTGGAGCCTCGGTGGACCTCGTTTTGGCGTCTCAGGGGAGCACGTTCCCTGTAGAGCACCTCAGCATCTTCATCCTCCTCCCCCTCATCCTCATCTTCATCGTCAAGCTCTGTGGGCAGAAGAGCCTAATTTGTCTGTCAGCAATTATTTAGTATGAGTCAGTTGTTACCAATCCGGTTTTCCCTAATGAAGATACAAAACAGTTCGGTGGAAAAATACCAGTATTTCCCAAGAGATAAAGGCGGAAGATCATAACTGACAAAGCCAACAACACACAACAGGTACTGTCTGAATTTTCCCCATCTGGTCCTGCTCCAGCAGATCAAGCTGCTACCCAAGTCGCAGAGCTAAACACACAAACGTACAATCAACGTTTGAGTCGTCTTTTCATTAAATTGTCAAAGATTTTTTTTGGAATTAGCCAAGCGTGTCTTATACAGTTTCTGTGGTTTGTTTGTTTGTAGTTTGTTGATTTAGACAAGGATCATCATTTTTACTGGCTCTACTGAAATGTTACCATTGCGGAACCTGTAAAATCCTGTTTGGCTGTACCTGCACGTGAGTCTTAGTTAGTCCAACTGTCAAGTTGAAGGCATTTTAGAAATGTGCTTCATGATAATTCCAAGTGTTGCATCTCATAACATGACTAACATGATGTGTGTTTTTTAAAAACTCTGACACAGGTTGGCTCACCTGGTATTGGAGAAGTTAGGGCCTCCTCTTCTGCCCCTGAGCCTGAATTCAGGAAAACATCCAGGGCCTCCTGGTCTGAGATCTCCATCAGGTCCATTTGCTCCAGGATGTCCACGTTGACCTCCATCGAAGAGATGCTCCCCATTGGAGCTGCAGGCAAGATTTTCTGTTGTTTACTGGGTTCACGTTTAGGAACAATTGGAATCGACTTACGTTTCTTGCAGTCGATCTGAAGGTGTGCAGAGGGGGGGTAGTTGTCCATGTCATGCTGGTAGACTTCTTCGTGGAATCGCTGTCTCTCCTTTGGCCTCAGGTGCTGTGCAGAAGCGTTGTCCAGTGCTCTCTCAGAGGTCTCCGCCTCCGCTAATCATTCAAATAAGACATATTAAGCTAAGATAGTTACTTGAGTATTATGTCATTACTGTTTTTTAGGAAGTGACTGTGTATTAATACAAAGTGTCACCTGTCGGCGTGGACGCTTTGATTTTGTGTGTTGTCAGTTCCTATTCCAGTGTTTCCTGCTAGTTTTACTTATTGTGTTTTTGACTAATTGTGTGCACCTGAATTCGGTCTATTCAGTGGTATTATTTAAAGCCTGTTTCATCAGGCTTCCTACAATGTTCTCAGCTGGATTTGCTGTGTGTCCTAAATTTTCCCTGGGAATTACTCTTGTCTTTCTTCGTGGGCCCTATAGACTAACCTAGTCAATGTAGTGCTTTCAGGGTTTGTTTAATCTAGTGAGTCCAGTGCTTTTAGTTATTTTGTCAACCTGTTTCCTATGCCTGCTAATGATTTTTAGTTTGTTATTTTTAGCTGTTGTTGACAGTGGTGGACGACGTATTCGTCGAGACTCCGAAACAAAAGTAACGCAAATGCAGTGTGGTTGTGTAACCTCTGCATCCCTCGCAGGGACACCTCTGAGAGCACACTGTGCCTTTCCCCGCTGGACTCCATGAGCTGACGCTTTGACTCATATCACAGCCCCCCCCCGCCCCCGCCCCTACATTCAAATCATTTCCCTAAGTCTGACCTGAACCGCACACAGTTGCATCCTTGTGTCCTCGTCTGTATTTTTACTAAAAGGGTGTGTATGGATATCAGTGAGTCATTTGCATAACTCACGAGTTGTCTTTCACCACGCTGTCAGTGGAAAAGAGGAATCCAAGGTCTACCAGGGGACCCAATGCTTTTGATATCATTCAAAGAACACCCTGTTTCCTTTTAAAACAGGCATCATTAATCACCAAGAAGCCACGTCTGTTTGTGATGATTATTTGGGTTTAGTTTAGTTGGGCTGTCTCCCCATTTCCTCATTCTAGAAGATGCAATAAAACATAAAATCTGATTTAATTAACCTAAAAACAGGTGTGAAATATCTGCCACACATTTTAGAACACCAAAAGAGCTGTTCTCTGGGATTCTGTGACAGTTATGATTTGTGACAGGACCTCTGCCCCTACTGAGAAATCCCTGCTTCATCTCAGCCCACGCTGAACCGTAATTACCTAGGGCTCACTGTTACACAACACGGGGCCGGTCCTTCACGCTAGCTGCAGCCGCGCTGTAGTGCATGATGGTGCAGCCTGCAGTTTTCCCACATGTACGTGAAGATACAATAAAACAAGAAAGAGAAAAGAGGTTTGCTGGGTTTGTTGTTATGGGTAAAAGAGGTGTACCGGTAATTAAGCTTTTATGTTTGAATGAATCAGTCAGCAAGGTTTTTACAAGCTACTGTCAAGTGGTGGCATATCTTCTTTGGGTTTGTCAGGGCGTCAGTGAATATTAATATCATGATATCACACAATAAAGTACCTTGGGAGATAGGGTTAGGGTATGCTTAAATAACGTTCCACTCACAGGACCTTCCATCGTGGCTTCGTCACTTCTCCGTCTCTTCATTTTTTGCGTGAAAGCACCTCATGACTGCACAGTTCAGGGTTAAGATGTAGGACTTGAGCTCAAGCACATGATTCCTTTATCCTTCTGATCCTTTCTCCTCTCCTCCCGATAATCCGCACAGCAATTCTGCCTTTTTTTCATCCTCCTCCAGTCATGACACCTCTCAGAGCGTTTGCCCCCAGTTTGCCGCCTAATATCAGCTTTAGGTTCTGTTGTGATTTTTGATGACTCAGTAGAAGAAAACAGTGCTCTTTTCTTTAAAAACGGAGTTGGTCATCAGTTGAGAAAAGAAGGGAAGAACTGTTGTTGTTGAACCACGCGGTCACATGGCTAACCACTGCTTCTGCTTGCGGCAACCGTAAAGACATCCCATGATCATTTCTGAAAGGGTTGGGGGGTTCAGCAGACACAGTGACTGCGTATTTTCATGTGAATAAAAAGGAGGCAGTAAATTAGTTGTGCTGCATGGCCAGTCCTGACAGGCCTTCTATTGTAAACTCCACCCCCTTCTTGCTTGCAGCCCCCAATTCCCTGTGATGGTGTCGCTGAGCTGTTAGCAGAGTACCCTCACGTCGTTTTCCTGCAGAAGCCTTTGTTATTTACAGAACCAATCACTCACTCCTCCCAGGCTGCAGCAATCCATCACGCGGGACCGGGAACATCATCACGTTGAAACAGGAACCCACCCCACTCGCCTGCCGTGTTCCCTGATTCCCTTCAGGCACACACACCGCCATAAATCCAGAATCTAAAGCAAGAGGATTAGCCTGTAGGTTTAATCACTCCACTCTCATTTTCAGGTTTCTTGGGAACGCGTTCTTAGCAGAGCGGTTCCCGGACAGTCCTGCTCCAGGTGCCATTAGAGCGCATCACTCAGGGTTAAATGCAAGGATGGCCCCCAGCTGTGTCCATTATTCTCTGTCTAGATCAATCAGTGGCTTCCGCTCTCAAGGACTTCCAGAAGCGTCAAAAAACGTTTCGTTTGCGCAAGGACGAAAATGGACGATGTTCCTCTGGGAAGAGGGTAGCACTTAACGTGTTTCCTCTTGTTCTGTGTAGAGACTGCAGCCTCGAGGATGTCATTATCATCTCAGCCAACTCTTTAATCTAACATCGCCAAGATCAACACTGTGGCACCATCAAGGTTGGCAGAGGAAATAGTTGATCTCTGAGTCAAGGTGAATTTAGTTTCAAGTATAGGTTTTGGTATAAATTAAATTAATCGCAAGATAACGTTAAGCAAGAGGTGTCAGGAGCTCTCATCAGCACCATGTGACCAAGGGCTTTTTTTTACAAGTTGCACTAATGATGATTAAAATAGACATTTGAAATGAGCACCAAGTTTGAATCAGCTGTTTTTATCCCACCAAAGTTTCCCCTGGTTGGGAAAACATGGCCTGAGAGGCTGCAGCCTGGACATGGCTGAAGTAAACACACGCGCGGAATTCAGATTGAGGTCGAAATCATCACAACTGGGTTCGGACCCTCC
Organism: Tetraodon nigroviridis; assembly: GCA_000180735.1. NCBI lineage: Eukaryota > Metazoa > Chordata > Actinopteri > Tetraodontiformes > Tetraodontidae > Tetraodon > Tetraodon nigroviridis. The sequence continues at coordinate 3,258,467 of CAAE01014729.1, forward strand.
GGGACCGTCCACCTCTATCCAGCTGTGCAGCGGTTACTTACATGCCAGGCGCCTGCTGTGGTTGGCCGACCCAGAGGAAGACATCGTCCGGCACAGTTGGGTCTGGCGGGAACAGCTCGGGGTCCTTTTGGTCTGTGTACGATGGAGCGACTCCTCCAGTCTGGGCTCCAGGCCAGGATGCTCTTGCGTGTGAGGTCACCTGGTCATGGCGACCACTGACTTAGGCACTGGGACTGCCAACGGATGCCACATTCACATCACTTTTCCCAGCATCTCTCTCTTCTTCTTTGGCTTTCCAGTCTGCTCTGCCTTTTTGCTGTGTTCGCCCCTCTCCCCACTCCTCACTTTCAGCCAGCCTGGGCTGTTTTTTCAAGGTTTTCTTTCATACTCTCATCTCGGTTGCCTCTCAACGCACGCACACATGCACACACACACGCTTGTGTGCGCGCCAGGTTCCTTCAGACAGGCTCAGCAGGGTTGTAAGGGTTTAGTGATGGGGGAGGGAGGGGGGACGCAGCACTGTGGCCTGTACCAACTGATGACACTGAAGGGGTTTGCAGAAATATTTGGGGAAGAAGGCTGATTAGATGTAAGGTTTTTTTTTATAAAACAAAATAAAAAGGAAATCAATATGTTTCCTCGCACTAGATATTAAAGAAAACTACAAGTACTTTCCTGGTATTGTTAGTATTTCCTGTATTGTTACTGGTAAGAAAAGGTCTGAGACCCTCTTTGCAAAACAAACTAATGGGGTTGTGGGAGCAGAAAAAGATGTTTGTCCTAAAACTTGAAATAGAGATATTAATGTTGATATAAAAACCAAGCAACTAGCTTCCAGTAGAAACACACAAACCACAGATATACACAACCTGACCAGCATGGGGGTTAACAGGCACTAAGTGCTCACTTCACTCTCGCTTAATAAAAGGCTTCTAACGGCCAATTACATCACACTGGAGTTGCCAGGGCCAGCTCTATTTTAACCCCCCATGTCACGGAGGAGAGGGCTGCACACGTAGAGGAATTAGATGCGATGCGACTCTCGGCCTGAGCTCTGGTCTCCAGCCGCCTCCGAGGTAGTTAAAGATGCTCTGGCGGAGAACCGGACCGAACGGCAGTCTCCTCTCCATGTGTGCTAGCATCGCCCCCTGTTGGCAGGATCCGCGCATTACACCTGCCCCGAGGGGACCCCTTGAATGCTCTAGGAGGGGGGGCCACTGGGCTGGACTTTGACAACGCCACCTCGGGAATTTCACCCGAGGAAATATTTATATGACAAGGCACGCAGATTAGAGTGGCAAAGAGGACAGTAGGCGGTGTTTCATTTAAATAAATTAAGTTTATTGTTCCCACAAATTAAAATAACTCTCTTCCAATACCCTGATCAACTATCAGGAAGGCTCTATCCAAGCTAAACTTACTGAGCGGCCACGCGCAGATGCCCGAATGAGCGTTTGACCTTCCCGCGCCGCAAAGCGGAACAGGAAGTGACACAACCAAGTGGGCGGAAGCCTGGGCATCAAGGTGCAGAGAGAGAGGGGCAACAGGTGTCGGCATCTTTTTATAGGCGCCCCCTGTTGGCCACACCCAGCCCATCACCTTGGCGCAGCGCTTCACCTGCCACAGTCGGAGTGGCCCCAAACCCGCTCCCTGCCGCTTTGTGGGCTGTAGTAAATCAAAACATCGTCCTTCCGGTCTTAGTATCCTACGCGTCGTTGGCCAAGTGCAGTTCAGAGTTGCACAGCAGGTTCCAGAAGCTAGTGGAATTTATTTAGATAAACAATAGGAAACTTCCACTCGGTGTCAGTGTGTGTGTGTGTGTGTGTGCGTGTGTGTGTGCGCGCGCGCGTGTGTGTGCTGCCTGTTGCTCTGTCAGCTCTGCCAGCATTGGCTTTCTCTTTGAAACAGTGTTGTCTCATTGTTTTTTTTTTCTTTCTTTCTTTTTCAGCATCGCCTCTGATGTGGCTTGTGAGTCAGGCTGCGGTGAATACACACTCGAACAAACAGACCCGCACGCGCGCGCGCAGTGACACGCGTGTTCACATCTACACACAGCGGTCATGAGCATTATTCATTCTGCTGTCACATGAGGCTTTGATGGAGCAAAAAAAACACTCAGCCCCGACATGACAGACTAATTAAACAAGTAAATAAACCCTCAGCATTTTGCAGCCGCACCAGACGGCACGTTTAAACTTTAAAAAAAAAAAAAAGAAAAGAAAAAAAGCACATTGTGCGTGTGGGGATATTCTTGGGGGTCACCATGGCAACAGACATCCAAGTGCCAAATGCATGAACTTGCACAGCTGCCTGCTGATGTTGGAGCCTCCGCTTCTGAAGCTCAGACGGGCTCCTGTTTGCTCAGTGCAGCAGCAGCAGCAGCATCTCAGCTCTGTGAGTGCGAGTACACACAGCTCCATCAAGGTGTTAATTAGCCTTTGTAAGACAAGAAAGTTGCCAAGTTTCCGCTTTCTTTTCTGGGCTGTAGGAGCCTTTTGTTTAAAGCCGGGCTTTGTCTCCCCAGACCTGATGAGGACTGACAGCCTCTTTGAAACAAGTGATGAATGCAGCCACCGACGTGGAATATTGAAATATGACATTTTGCCTTCCTGTTGTGCTATCTGCTTCTCTCTCTTTCTCTCTCTCCCCCCCTCCATGTTGCAATCTGCTGTTTACTCAGCAAGGCCTCATATTTGAAGCACTTCTTTGATTCTCTGGCTGCTGCAGATGAGCTGCGAATGCACCGGCTCTGACGGACCACTTCTGGGTTAGCGTGATGGCCTATGATGTTGGCTTTGAGAGCGAGTGTGGTGGGTTTTTTTTCGGTGTCTAAATGAGATCCAGTGACTCATGTAGAGAAAACAGCCTGCTGGCTTTGGGTGACTGACAGTATCGCTTTGACTCGTCGAGCCAAGAGCTGCTGCAGACCTACAGCAGTGAATTGGCTTCTAAGTTGATTTCCTCATGACTAAGTCAAGTAGAAAAATCCCACACAGTTGAATGTGTAAATAAAAGGGCAGCTGCTTTTGGTGTTTCCTGTCCATAAACACAAGTTACATTGTGTTTTCAGCCAATCAAAGACAGACGACCAGAAGCTCGCTGTCTCAAAGTGGGACCGAAAGCTGTTTTTCTGCTTCCAGAAATGATTTGTTGGTGGTTAGCCGAATGATTTGTGTCTCCTTGAAGGTTGAATGTATGATATTTTATGCTTGGCAGTGAGCTCGGATTCAGATATGGGCGTACGTGCATGCACGTATGTGCTGTATGTGTGAATATATGCATGAGTATGTGAGTCACGCACCACTATCCAGGCCCCTGGGATTGGAGTTCTGATGCCCGTCTTTCAGCTCCTCTCCTGCACACTGAACCCGGTGAACCTTCTGCTGTTTACACTTGCCTGCTCCTCCTATTCGCTCTGTCTCTATTTATCTCTCGCTCACACTCTCATGCTCATCTATTCTCCCTGACGCTCTCTTATTTTTCTCTCTCTCTCTCTCTCTCTCTCTCTCTCTCTCTCTCCACCCGCCTGCAGTACATCTCCCTTTCTCACGCACTCACCGAACTCCTGTGTTCTTCCACCATCTCTCCTTATGTGCATCCACCTCTGCAGAGCAACTCTGGTCTGACGCAGACAGAATCTCACCACAGGAGCTTTTGTCAGATGTTTGGCTCATGAATGCACGGCCAACGGACAGAAAAGCAAGAGAATTCCTGCAGCGATCCATTTTACATAAAGCTAAAAGCTGACATGATCAGATATCGCCTTTCTTCCACTAGGTTGATGTCAGCCTCCAAAGACGCGCAAACTCATCCATTCGTTCTCTTTAAAGATGCAGTTCTTCAGCTCCATCAGGTCACAGAAAGTTGAATCGCTGCTGCTTTGTCCTGCAAGCCTGCGTTTAGTCGCTCTGTTTTGGTGCCTGCTGCATCAGAAATCCTGAATGAGGACATGCGCCAGTGCTCCAGGACCAGGAAGGAAGGCAGCACCAGTGTGCGTGTCGGAGGTCTGTGGAGTCCACTGCGGCAGAGGACAGTTTGCCTCGTGCGTGTTAGATTGTGCACGGGGTGCAGTGTGTAGCATGTGAAACCATGTGTGCATGTGTGAGGATGCCTACAGAGTGTGAGCTGCTATAACGGGCATTATGCACCGGCGGTAAGTCACAAGGTTCATTTCCATGCAGCTCCACGACGGCTTTGCCAAAATCAAAGCGGTGAAACGTGCGTGCGTTTTTTCGCATCAATGCACGTGTATCAATGGGATTTTCATTTTTTCCACTAGTGCTGCAGGAGGAGCAACTGTTCTCTAACTGGTGCATGTTGGGAGATGCTGAGGTCCACTGTAAAGAAAAAAAAAATTAATCAGGTATCAAACCGGCAGAAAAAGAAAAAGTGCCTCCGTTCTGTGTCTCATTCATTATTCACTGCCAGCAAATGAAGTTGGTACAGTGGGAGCAATCAATTATGTATAGGAGGAGGTAGGTGGAGGAGAGAGGCTTGTGGAGGATTCAGAAAAGGCCTACCTTGCATGCAGTAGCACTTTAGCATGTCCGTGAAGCCACGTGCACGCTCAGGTAATGGGCACAGAAAGCCTCCCGGGGATGTTGGAACAAGTGTGAATCTGCCTTTCTCTGCACACAGCTAGCATTTATGTGATAGCATTTTGGTGCTATAACTCTGCAGCCCCCCGGGTGGCTAACGTGCGCATTCGTGTTATGGCTCCATGCACCGCCACAGTCAAAGCGAAACTGTTTTGGGTCTTTTCAGATAAGCCGAACAACATTCATTGTGTCCCCGCAGAAGTTTACAGCTTGTACTGAAACCAGGATATAAATTTGGTCCAGATGCAGCATGGTAGAGGTGACACACAGAGATACACTCATCTTTTCATGTCAAACTTACTCCATAATTACACTTTCAGTCAGCAATATTGCCCTTCACACCCATCTAATCAAAGAATCAACTAAAATGATCATTGATAAACTTGTTTCGAAGAGGCTCTATCGCTTCTTTCGTGTTAGGGACTTTCCTGGGCAATCTAAGAGGCAAGAAGCTTGTGCTCTCGTGTGCCAGAGGGCTGGTTTCAGAACTCCAACGTGAGGCACACGGTGGGGCTGTCCCACAACACACATACACCCACACACACACACACACACACACACACACACACACACTTGTTAGATAATGCATTACAATTGACATTTGCACCCATTTCCCCTAAATCCTCCAAAGCTGTGCAGGGAGGCCCTGATCAAGCCCCAGAGGTTGGGACTGGAAAAAGTTCCAGAACCTTCGGTTGCATCCGCTAGCATGTCAGTCAGCCTGGGTGTCGTTAAATGTCAGATATAAGCTTCTTTTCTAATCGCACTGTCTCTAATTTGTGTTTATGTCGCCTGTGTGTGTACGTGTGTGTGTGCATGTGTGTGTGTGGGCAGGGAGGCTGTTTGATGTGAGTCAGATCCGAACCCAGGCCGGTTTCTCTCACATGTGTGTGGGACGCATCCAGATGGCTCCACAGGACGGCACAAATGTCACTCTGATAATGAGACGACAAGATCTGTTGAAATACAGGTAGCAGAGCTGTGACACCAGCTCTTACACACACAAACACACATATGCAAACACACACATACGCTGAAGAACACCTGCACTAAACGACCGCACCCCCCCTCTCCCACCAGGTCCGGGTGGTCTTTCGGCTCCGCGGGGCACGTGGAGGGAGGGCGTCCCGAGCGACAGCAACACATGAGGCAGCCACCGACAGACAGTTACACACACAAGTGTGAAAGCTGGAGTGAGAAGTCGTTGCTTATTTGTTTTTCCCCACGAGCGCCTAACGCCCTGTCAACCCTCTTGCTCCTCACCCCTGCAAAAAAAATCCCATTTTCACGCGTCTCCCCTGCGTGTTCGCTCACACATGTTGGGTATATTCACAGCAGAGTAACATTACTCTGTTGTTTGAGGTCCCGATCCTGTCTGTGTGTGTGTTTATTCCAGGCCTACCGCTGCTGTGACCTCTTTAGGTTATTGCATCCCGACTGTCAGACCTCCACCGGCTCAGCCACAGATCCTGGTCGCATCCACACATTAGCCCGGCGTGTTTGCTCCTTTCAAACGCTCTTCTGCTGGCAGCAGATTTCCTCTGCGGCGATCTGTTATAGTGACAGGACAGCAGGTATTTTTAGCCAGAGAGGAGAGACTAATAATGAAGCAGGAAAGACAGAGGGAGATAACAAGGAGATGAGTATAGAGAGGAGGGAAATCGGAGGAGTGAAATCCGACAGTAAACCAAAACCCACTGGATGCTGCTGACTTGCAGCTCGTGTTTAGAAGACAGGCTATATACATCGCATTACACACGCGCAGTCCCAGAGCCGGGCTACTTCGGGTCGGGCAGAACCTCTTAGAAACAGAGTCAGGACATCCATGATAGCTTCGAAAGAGAGGAGGAATTTCAATCAATAGTTGAAAAGCAATGCAGAGTTGACTCAGAAAGTTTTTCTGTAAACAGCGCGTAGGAGTCGGACTTTTCTAAGCAACCTGCAGCTATGTCGTGATTTTCTTTGTTTCATTCATTTCTTAAGAAAAAGGATTTTTGTTTTCCTTTGTTATTGGCAACCTGCTATTATTCATCTCTCTAGTGTGTAATGATTTTAATTATTTAATACATAATTTTAGACAGGGGTCCCCCTTCCGTGAGTGCTTCAGTGTTGCTCCGGTGTGTTTCTACAGAAGCCCAGGAAGGACAAAAGGGTCCTTGTTATCAGTCCTCAAATAGAATCTAACAGTTTTGCTTGATAAAAAGTTAATTTTCAAACCCATTTTCCTTCCAGACAGCCACACAAGGGTCCGATAAGAGCCAGAGATGGATGACCGCTACTTTTTCTTGCTGGGTGCTGCCAAATCTCACATGCTACACCTTCTAAGTTATAAATAGTGGACTGAGAGGACCGAATAAAGAGTGAAAACACTTCATCTCCAGAGGCAGCACACAGATTTTGACTTAAGGTGAGCGAGTGAAGTGTTGAGAGTTGTAGACAACCTGGTTTGGCAAATGGAAGGACTGGACGGGACCTCTGTGTAGCACAATGCCCCCTGCTCTCTGCCTCTCTTTTCTCTGGTTTGTTCCCTGAGTCAGCACTCTGCCTCAGCTCCAGTTTCTCTACCCCGGCCTGCCTTCAGGACACTGTTAGGACATCACCGTGTGTGTGTGTGTGTGTGTGTGTCCCATTCGTGAGTCACTCTATGCGTGCCTTTGACAGCCACAGCTACTGTTGCGTTTACGTGTGTGGTCAGATCTCCTCACCACCTCATGCAATACGATATTTTTCACTTTGCGATTAACCCCGGGTATTTTGGTCTGCCCTGATGTATCGGCTGTTGTGCCGGCGCATCATAAAAGATGCACGTTTTTTTCTCGCTCTTTCAGAAGATTCCCGATGGCTTTTGTGTGTTGTAGTGTGCACACTTGTGTGTCAGCTAGCACAGTTCTACTAACATGGCCCCGAAATAGCAAAGTGGAGAGGTGTGAAGTAAAAAAAGGAAAGGACACTTTAGCAGAGGAGTAACTGACACGGGGTGACTCACACTCCTCTCTCTCTCCTATCTCTCCCTCTCTGGCGCACACACACTTCTACTGTATTAAATGTACACAAAATCATGATGCATGATGCGACCTTTGAGTGTGTGCATTCCTCTTCCTCACGATGAAGGCCTGCTGTCATTCTTTCCGATAGAAGTGGGTTGAATCAGCCCGATCTGGACCGTGAGTGAGCCGAGCAGTCAGCTGACGTAAGCTGGCGTGACCTGGGCTGAGCTCTCAGCCAAGTTTGCACCCTAACGGAGCCAGAAGACCTGGTCATGCTCGATGTCCGGCAGAACTGTGGGTCTGTTCCTGGGATTGAGATAAGAGCAAAGAACACATAACGTGTCTGTGTGTGTGCCAATCCACCATGTGTTTTCTCATATTCTCACTTTCATTCTGTGCTCATCCTTGAAAGTCTTTGTCATTTACTCTGGGTTTTTGGCTGCAGATCCCTCTCATCCTCCCTCTCTTCCATCACTGACCCTTTCGTAACTGTGAATTCCAGCCTTCTGTCTCACCGAGCCGGAGATTCCGACACTCCTGCTGTGTTTTGAGGCTTTTTTTCTGTGACTCTCGAATCGCTGAAAGCGTGCCTGTGTTTGCTGTAAAACCTCCCGCTCAGCAGAGAGCAGAGACAGCATCTCTCCTTCCCTCCCTGCTCTTTCTGACATGAGATTTATTTGTAACATGAATGCAGAAGTGAGACCAGGAGAGAGAGAAGGAGAGAGGAATTGATACTGGTTCACCCTGCTTCAGCTATCACATGTACACACGCGCGTTCACGCACCATGTGATGGGTGGATAAATACCGTTGTCACCGCCGCCCACTCCCTCTGCCTGATTACGATCTCCTCGTTACTCCTGCACAGCAGTCACACAGAAACTCTCTGATAATGAGAGCTTGACCTGCGTTGAGATTCAGGTTTCACAGCAGCTTTTCTCAGAAAGTGTTTGTTGACGCAGCAGAATTAGGTCTCATTATACCTCCGGGCTTTTATAGATGTAAAGCATCTCTCTGCGTAAATCGTACGATCTAAACCAAAGAGCAGCAAAGAAAAAGAGAGTGTGATCAAAGGTCACGAGTTCACTACCAGCCGAAGGACTGGAAAAGGAGAAAAAATTCTGACAGAAGTTAATGAATATTAAAAAACATTATCTGGTAATTACTCACACAAATTTGATGAAAGATGAAGAGCGACACCTCTCTGCCCCTGAGGAGCAGCTTTGGCATAATAAAACACTTTGAATTACGGCACATTTAACCTGTGCCTCCTTAAAACGCCAAATATTCTACTTTTATATCTTTATATTATCTGTTAATCGGGCTTTCTTATTGCTGCTGGACAGTTTTATTCCCCTCAGGATGGTAAAGTCGTATAGATTTCTCTCTGTATCTCTACAAAGAGACTGTGGTGATAATCTGGTCCATAAGGCAAACAGCGTCTCCCTTCACATTCAGCTCAGCAGGAGCCGTTTGTGGAGTCCAAGTCTATTACCTAACTACGCGGTGATCCCTGCCGTGTAAGCCGCTCACGTGACCGAGCCTGGCTCAACACATTCGGCCCTGAACTCTCTGTAGGTCAAACCCCCTTTTTTTTTAAACAGTGACAAAGCCAAACAGTGACAACATTTTAATTCTTTAAGCTGAAAACAGAATCATTTTAAGGAAGGATGGTGTAAACTGTAGTAACCCGTGCAATCCCGTACACTTTTCTGCAACTTTCATTTCTCAAAAGCAAGCGTGAGAGTTAAAGGAAGAATCCCCTGAGGGTTTATGCCAGATCATATGTTATGGGAACTAGGGCATGCTGTACAGTAAAAAAAAAACAAAAAAAAACCCAGCACATGACTCTGGCGACGTTACGCAGGACATTCCCAAACCTCAAAGCAGTTCCACAATGACACGCTCGCGTGGCATTTTGTTGAGGAAAGCACATGATGCCATGAATCACGACCAAGTGCTTAGGCAAAAAAAAATTAAAAAAAATAGAAGATGCTTGTGATCATGAAGAAGTGTGTTACGTCCTTCCAGCCAGCGGGAGCCTTACCTTTTAGGCCCCTCGGCATGATTCCTCCACCTGTGACCGAATACCTGTACGGGCTGCGAGTGGCCGAGAGGCCGAGGCGCCGCAGCGAATGGTACGAGCCGCGGGCTGGTCCATTCCTCCGCTCGAGGGAGGTTAATGAGTGAAACTGCTGGGCGATCAGCCAAACATGAGCAGCAACTCAGGCTCCCACAATGAGCCTGAGTGTATTACCACTGAGCTCCATCTAATTATACACTCCCAGAGAGGTGGGAGGAGGGGGGAGTTATCAAGAGTCACGGTGTGTCACAGATAGCAAGATCCTTACTAAGACGGATGAGGGTTGAGGGAAGTTGTAAGGGTGAGACAGGAGGTGTGTCTCCAAAGGTGAGAGAAGGAAGCTGAAGGAGGCTGGTGGAACAATCAAGTGAGCCGGGTGAGGGAGGAGGGGAGGGCGAGAGCGCTCACAGAGAGAGAGAGAGAGAGAGAGAGAGAGAGAGAGAGAGAGTGAGAGAGAGGGAGTAAAGAGGCGTTTAGAGGGTGAGAAGCAGGAGAGGCAGGAGGAGGATGAAGGGAGGGAAGACAGAGCAGTAGCGAGGAGAAGAGCGTCAGTGTCAGAGCTGGATATTCCTCTGCTGCGTGATCCAATGAGAAAAGTCTCTGCTGCGCCGAGGCACCCGGCGAGGTATGTGACCACACCACTTCCTCTCACGCTCCTCTGTGTGTGTGTGTGCGTGTGTGTGTGTGTGTGTGTGTGTGTGTAGGGCAGGTGTGAAAATAACTTTGAATGAAAAGATCAAGAGTGTGATTCATTTTTAAGATGAAATGAGTCCAGTGTAGTTTTAGTAGGTTGTGCGTGTATGTGTGTGTGTGTGTGTGTGTGTGTGTGTGTGTGTGTGTGTGTGCGTTCATGCCTTCCCTCTGATTGCCAGACACTCATGTAAGTTAGCACCTGTATGTGGGAGTGTTTGCTTGCAACAGAGAAAATGATTTGGTGTGAAGACCAAGTGTGACTTAGTAGCAGATAAATGTATCGGACAGACAGACAGACAGACAGACAGACAGACAGACAGACAGACAGACAGACAGAGGTCCATCACTCACAGATCAGGACTTTCAGAATTAGAGCAGTGGGTTTAAATAGCCCAGGTCCAGAGATAGCCAGATGCCCTGGAGGAGCCTGCTCAGACCGGGAGGGAGTGATATGAGGTGTGCTTTGGTTGGGGTGGGTGGCTGATCGGGGGCCGAGGTGGGGGAATTCTAATTAATGATGAAGAGGAGAATACATTGAAAAAGTAAAAGTCAGAATGGTGTGGTCGATCTGGGTGGGAAGGGGGTGGGGTGCAGATGTGTCTGATGTGTGTAACACAACTTCCCAACGCCTCTGCCGCTCACTGTAGAACCGACCAGCGAGACCTTTAATTCTTAATTACAACTGTACAACACATCGCAGCCGCAGGCTTAACCGTTGACAGGGCTGCTGTATCCTCCTGGAGTTCTCTCCATTCTCGGAGGAATTATCACATGCCTGCGTGCATGATTATGATTGCGAGTGTGTATTTCTGCTGCACATTGAAAGACTTTGCCCATTCAAACACACATTGGCTGTAAAACATTCCTCAACCGGTAATGATAGTCATAAAGCAGATCCGCTGTCTGCAGTGGGAATATCACATCCATCCGACATCGAGGCCGTTTTATTAGGGAAATCAGCTGGTAGGTACTTTCAATATGTACACAGCAAATCACCTTGGAGCAGCCTTGTTAGGCAGATTGAAAGAACGTGAAGTGAAGTTGTTTTGCGGAGAAACACACCATGTTATCTCCCTCCCGTGTTTCTTCGAGTGCTGTCACCCTGAAGAGCAGAAAAGGCCTCTTGAGAGGGAAGGTTGAGTGGCTGCTGGCCCTTTAAGAGGTCTATTTTTACAGGGGCACACTCCAGCACGGAGCGAGGCAGTGGCACACGCAGACTCCACTGGTGCTGCCACATTTGTGGGACTCTGTCCTGATACTGATGCTCGGTCCATGAGAACTTGGCCGGCCCGCTGAGGTGCGCGCCTCCTTTGGCACGCTAACGCGTTCGTGCGACGGTAAAAGACACGGCGAGCTACACGGTTCATACTCGAGGAGGAAGAATCATCTTTCTGAAGGCTCGGAGTGATAATGAGTGGGAGCTCGCAGTAAAGACACCCTTACACACACAGCACACCAATGTGCCAACATTCCCACATACTTGTTTTGATATGCAGATAGCTATGAAAGAAGTCTAAAAACATCCGTGCCCCCTTCTCACAAACGCATAATACACTTTAGTTTACCGACACCCCCACGCTCCTCGAAAGAAAGCACATTTCAGAGCAATTTTACACAATCCATGCACTTAGGAGTGCGCACGATGTTGTGCACCCACGTAAAAGAAATTACTTATACATCCTCAATATCTGGACCCAAAATAATCTTCTTCTTATGCAATCTGGACGTTATATAATGCATGGCCTGTCATTATCACAGCGCTCCTTCACGCCCTGCTGTGCCTCTCCACCTACAGCAGCGCACAGACACACTCTCTCACACATACACACACACACACACACACACACACACACACACCCTACACCTTGTGTTGACAGTCATATACTCTACTCTAGCACTCTCACCCACGTTGAGTGTGTGCTTTCAAACCAACAGCCAGACGAATGAGAGGGAAAGACAAAGAGGAAGAGTAGGTGGGGTGGGGAGACTAAAAGCGAAAGCTGAAGAGCACATTCATGAGTTTGGACGATTACGGTAAACGCATGAGCAATTTTGGGTCGGCCAGTTGCGTGTTTTGAGTACAGTTCCTTCTTTTTTTGTCTAATTCGGTTGAGCAGATATCTGAGGTTATACGCGGCACCGCCGCAGATCAGTTGTGACCTTGTTTTTATTTTCATCCATTTTTGTTTTTTGGTGGTTTTTTATTCATTGAGACCCTCTGTGGGTCACTGGCTGATGTAAAAATGCTCTTCAAACGTTAAAAAATAATAACCCGATCTCATTCACTCTACCAGAACTTGGGCTAATTAAAGCTACAGTACGTGATGTTACGGCACAATCAGCTGATGCAACAAGTGAAGAATAACTTTGAATCGATACCAGAAAAGCCTGATGCAGGTGCACATGATTTCAAAGCTTGCTCTGATTGGGTGGAGAGACGGACGGGTGGGAACCAGATACCGCTGCTCCATTTTCAGTTCACCACCGAGCAAAGTTTAGCTGAAGATGGCAGTATCGCTGGTTCGGTTAGCATCCCTCTTGTCTCTACATCTCTACGGCGTTTACCCGTGCCGCAGCTCGTGTCTGTGAAATTTGACTCCATCAACAGCGCTAACAGTTGGAATACGCTGAACCGTCACGAGGAGTCAGCCGCGGAGTCAGGAGTGTGATGACTAATCCCAAACAGAGGCAGGTGTACGCACACAGTCGACACCGTGCCAGACTGCTGTAATGTGACAGGCGTACCTGTCAGCTGGGGTGCACCGTGAGAACCCAGCGCACGGGCTGTTATTTCAAAAGATGCCTTTAGATTCTCATCATCATACGTGCGCAGACGCCGCGGCCTGTCAGCAGGCATTTCTTTACTCTTTGTGTCCAAACGGATCACTACATCTTGGCTCCCTCGCCCCTGCGTTTCATGCCTTCTCTTCCTCATCCTCCTCCACACTGCATCCACAATAGCGGTCGGCGACCTTTTGACCTCCTCACCCACCGCTAACACCCACAGATCTTTAGCCAGACCTGCCTGGTTAATGCATAAACGCTATATGTTGCGCCGTCAGCTCAGGTTTCATTCTGCGCAGGAAGAGAAATATTTGAGACGTCCTGGCGTCACCAGCACCCTCTTTTAAAATGATGGATCATAGACCAGCTGAGCAGTGGTGTCCCTCCTCCTTTTTCGAGCCATAAGCCCAGCACTGAGTAAATGACCGCGTGGGCGCAGGCGCAGCGGCAGTGAGGGCAGTGTATAGAAACCTCAGCTTGAATAGCAGCGGCAATGAAGGCATTCCAGACACTAACTATGAAGGGAGTCTAGACAGCCTTTAAAAATGAATGGTACTCAAGCTGGCAATGGGAGGCCTGACCATGCTCTCTCCATGGAGATGTTATCGCGGCGCATAAAGCCTGCTAATACTTTACTGCCAGAAAAGGATACAAATGCAGCCACAATGACAGTCACCAGGCTGGAACCCACAGATCCTTGAACCCAGAACTAAAATAGACCTTTGCACAAATAAAACAAAGAGGTATATGTTTTCTCTTTTTTCAAGCTTTTTCACCCATCAAATTCTGCCGCTGAGTTTTTGCTTGTTTTCTCGATCTCACAGCGTGAGAGAGACTACTTCCTGCATCAAGTTTCTGCGAGCAGCAGCTGCGATATCGTCGGTGGTGCGCCGGCATTGGGGTCGTGTTTTCTTCGTGGCTGTGAGAGGTCGCGCTCACACCGAAGTCATTTTTGAAGAGAAAGCACCAAGAGATAGTTGCCACAAAAGAGGCGTTATCAGATATGGGGGGGTAGAAAATGAAACCGCCATCAAAAGATATTTAAATGTCAATGAATGACAATTTAACACCCCCCTAAGAAAATGTCAGACACAAGGTTTGCCAAATGTCTGCACTAGCATGTGCAACTGTGCACGCAGGGATACTGCAGTAGCCTGCAGAGGTCAGAGGGCAGAGGTGCAGGAATTTTTGCTTTTGCAAACTGTACCACCCGCATGTAATTAGCCAAGTCATATTTTTAACTGATATTGTGTAAATGTCAGCTTAAGGAGCCACAGCTTCCCTATTAATACACCAGAAGGTGTCGGGAAGGGGGTGGGGGGGGGGGGGGGTGACGGCTTCAGTCCAGCCGGGGGGGTTCCACTCAGAACTGTCCTAGGCCTGCCTTACAATGTACCAGTCAGGATTCGCAGGGATTAACCCAGCGCAACATTACAGACGGCATGTCATCTCCGTCTGCAGCCACCCCTGCTCCTGCCGTCTGCCTTTCACACCTTTGCTCCGGTCCGTGTGGCCAACGATTGGAACACACCGTTTATAACATAGCTGGAAAATTATCTGATTGATTATTCTTTAAAAAAAAAAAAAAAACCCACAGATCTCAACAGGAGGCCCTGCAGGACATTTTAAACATTGGTGTGATTTTCTGTGTGTGCACCCTGAATTGCCAAGCCAGGTGCATGTTTGTGTGTGTGTGTGTGTGTGTGTGTGTGTGTGTGTGTGTGTGTGGGTAGCTGTGTGTGTGTGTTTATAGTAATTCCTGAGCCGTAAGTCCATCCTCGTTGAGGCTGAGCCTGTGGAGGGCAGGGCTGCTGGCTCATCCTCCTGCAGAATGGGTCGCAGGCCCAGGATGACCTGGTGTGTTGCCCGTATCACCCTGTTACCAGCTTAACCCAGCTCATCTGCTACCACAGTAGTACTCCTCTCCCCCTCCCTACATCTATCTATCTATCTATCTATCTATCTATCTATCTATCTATCTATCTATCTATCTATCTATCTATCTATCTATCTATCTATCTATCTATCTATCTATCCATCTATCTATCTATCCATCTATCTATCTATCTATCTATCTATCTATCTATCTATCTATCTATCTATCCATCTATCTATCTATCTATCATCTCTCCTCTTTAGATCTTTTACATTCTGCAGCAAATTTTTGCTGCATCAGACATTTTCCATACCTACCACTAAAATGGTCTGTGAATGGAACATGATCAGACCCTCACACTCGCGCACGCGTGCACACACACACACACACACACACACACACACACACACACACACACACACACACACACTAAAACGTGTTTTATGGTCCCTCCGCAGAATTTGCTACTCACTTGTAGAATAGTTTAAATTCCCTCCAGAGATTCTGTTAAGTGTACTCTGACTCATCTAACCTTTCTCTTTTTAGGGTTGTGTGTGTGCGTGTGTGTGTGTGTGTGTGTGTATGCGTGTGTGTGTGTGTGTTTGAGTGTGCGTCTAAAGTGAAAGCTGGGGTAAAATTAATCATAGATATTTTTTTTTTAAATAAAAAGTAAGCTGCACATATTGTAAAGATTGGTAACGGCGGAAGAGAAACAAATAATGAATAAATAATTATGGAAACAATGTGAATGTGCTAACATGTTAAATA
The DNA here is from genome assembly GCA_000180735.1 of Tetraodon nigroviridis. NCBI lineage: Eukaryota > Metazoa > Chordata > Actinopteri > Tetraodontiformes > Tetraodontidae > Tetraodon > Tetraodon nigroviridis. Next base: position 3,274,254 of record CAAE01014729.1, read on the forward strand.
TCACTGTGTGCACAAGTCATTTCTATATTTGTGTGCTCTCATAAATACATCTGTTTCACTATGACTTCAATATTATGCCCAAATTTACTGTCAGCACTTGAAAGAAGAGCTTAGAATTTTTATTAATATAGGAATACTTAAGATGTTTAAGCTTAATTTAGGTTCATTTGTAATTTTTTTCATAGCATATTTGTTTGGAATGTCTAATCTAATATACTCACAGATATATTATATTATATTATATTATATTATATTATATTATATTAAAGTATGGAAAGAATTCTCAGTAATTTAAAAATCTGAAATCAGACCACATAGTAGCTATTGATGCGTGCATTTGAATCAAGACAATATTTATTGAATAAATAAATATTATTTAACAATAACTGTTTAAAAAATGTGAGGTCGGCCTTCAGTCTTGACTCATCATCAATCGTGATGCACATTTGGTGCAGTCACATTTTTCTATAAAAGCACTCATTCTCTTGAATGCCAGAGTACTTTTTCTTCTAAATTGTTGCTTGGCTGAGCGGTTTTTTCAGCCTGGCCTTCAGACCGATGTGCCTGCACACACCTTCCAGTCTGATTAAATTTTTCTTCCTGCTCAGCTTGAGACACCAGACAAGGCTGAACTGTGAGTTACTGTTGGAGGATACAAGTCGGCATTTTCCTCTTTCATGAACGTCATTTATCAATTAAAGAACTTTATTTAAACAATGAGCTGCCAAGAGTAACTTTTCCCTCCTGTAAGTCGCATCCTCCCTCTCGTGCTGCCTGTGATAATAGTTTGTATCAGTTTGAAAAAGACTGACTCACACTTTCAGGGAATTTATCAAAAATATGAAGATGTGTTGCTGTTGCAGCGGCAGTCCTGATAAGTCTGAGTCGTACCGACACACTACAGGACAAATCACCGAAGCGGCTCGTTCAGCAGCTCTCCCGCAGAGCCCCTCTCAGCCAAGCAATCTGCATGCATCCTTGTGCACAGCAGCTCCAATCAAATGCCTTTTAACAAATAACTAAAAGATGCAGACGCTTGTGTGTGTGTGTGTGTGTGTGTGTGTGTGTGTGTGTGTGTGTGTGTGTGTGTGTGTGTGTGTGTGAGTGAGGGAGGGAGGGAGAGAGAGAGAGAGAGAAGTGAGGTTTAGATTTGAGTCAGAGGCAGCAGCAAACGTCTGAGAGAGTGTGGGACGAACCTCCTATCAGGTGCCTTCTCATCAACTGTCTCTGCCTCTCTGTCCATCCCTCCATCCCTCCATCCCTCCATCCCTCCATCCCTCCATCCTTCCCTCCCTCCCTGACTCTCTTTAATGTGTCCATCAGGCCTGCAGACTTATTGTGTGGGTATTTATTAATTCATTTTGTTACTTTTATATACCATATACAGGAGGGAGCATATAGGCAACCTTCACTGTGTAATATATGGTCTGTGTTCGTGTGCATGTGTTTGTGTGTGTGTGTGTGTGTGTGTGTGTGTGTGTGTGTGTCACTATCACTGATTAAAGCAAGTGGGTGGCAGCAGCAACTGGTCTGCCTGTGTGGCTCTGCATAGCAGACATGTTTCTCACTGCTAGATATTACTCATTTCCTCAGCCTTTTGCACACATAAGCACACACACACACACACACACCACACACACACCACATACACACACCATATACACACCACACACACACACACAGCAGGAGACACAGAGACGGATAGCAGACTCGCAGCTCTTTTTCTCACTTTGGTGGGCCGGCTGATGTTATTTCATGCGTGTGGAGATCAGAGGCAGCGTAGCCGGAGGCGGCTCGTATCTGCAGGTGTTGTGAGCTGGTGGCCGTGCTGTGGAGGAGCACAGGGGGGAACTGGAGAGTGGGCCGACCCTCTGGGAGGACTGGAACATGAATGATTGCCGACACTGGGACGTCTGCTCGCTGAGGTCAGTCTCATGTTTCATCACAGCGGCTGCTAACTCCAGCCACCCGTCTGCCTGCGACGCCTACGTCCTCAAACTGCTCCTCAGAATTAAACAAACAGCTTTTCTTTGCAGCAATTAACAGATTATGGATTTGGTAAACAATCAGTGAGAAAGTGAGCCAAAGTTGAAGCTGTTGGTTTAGTCAGGCTGTGTTTTTCTGACGGTTTGGAGCCACGAGGCTGTTTGAAATCGCTCCTGTCAAATTAATAAAGAAAAGACGCGGGATGAGTGGAGATGGCAGCAAACAACAAAAAAACCCTTGTTCTGCATGTTTTCACTTTACCCGTGTGTTTTGATAAAACAAGCAATGACTTTATGGATTTTTTTTGCAGTTGTTGCTGAATAAATGCTGTAGTTTTAGCTGAATTCCAGCCCTGCATATCTGAACAGTGTAGGAGTGTTCCTCTATACAAGAATTTTCATCGCAAACTCCTCCACATGCACGGTGGTGAACAGTCTCTGCGTGCTCTTTTCAGTGATGCGAGGTCTTTATAATATGAGATTGGTAAAAATACTGAATTTGTCGAGAAGAGATGTCGCAGTATTTTATTAATTCAAGCTCTTTCCAAATTTAATAGAAAGCATACAATTAAATGATGAATATATTGAAACATTTATTTTGTTGTTTTTCTTTGATAATTCACTCAATCTCGCAAATATTGATGTATTTTATGATCTGTTGTCATATTTACTATGTACATGTAATATAAAACTGTCTGAATTTAGGTAAAATACTTCCAGAGAGTTATAAATAGGATATGAATGAGTTACGTAAAAAATGAATGAAAGTTCTGTTTTTAAAACATGTATAAACTTCAGAAGACAACATTTCTAGATCTCTTAGTCAGCCGAGGTAAAAACCCAGAGGAAAACATTAGCAAAAAATCTGCTCAGGTTATTATTCCAAACGAAATCATACGTATTAAATGTTTTTTTTTAACATATATAGAAATCCTCATTGATCTTTGGTTCTAGTGATTTTGTGAGAAGTTGGGATGATTCAAGGATTCCAGGATTTTGAGATTTTCCAGTTTAGGATGTAAAACTTGTCACCAGGCGTCATCAGAAGACGCGTTCCAAGCTGATCTGATGCGAAGCGGAGCATCGTGATGCATGACTGTGGCTCCGGCCCCTGCTCGGCTTCCTTGAAACCTCAACATCTCCCTTTTTATCTTCAACCTGTTTTCGAGCTCTCAATCAATACTCCAATATCCATTTACAGTATCAACATTTTAGTTACACTTTTGTTGGCAGTGGCTCTGCTGCGAGGGCTTGTGGGCTCCACGTGGCAGGTAAATGACAATTATTACATAACATTGCTTAAATTTAGACTCATTGGGATTCGGGACCAGTTCTCTTTCATCTCCCTCCCTCCTGCCGGCGCTCAGATGTCAGTTTTCCACTCAAAGGCACAAACAGCTTGCTCCACTGTAACACTTTATTTTGTTTTCTGGCCCGACACTCTTGGGCAACAGTTCACACGGTTCTCCACAGAGTATCCCCACATAACCCCTGCAGCCGACCGAATGCGTGCGCGGGCACTGTTGCCATGGTGACAGCAGGGTTGACGGAGAGACGGCGGGGAGGTTTGTTAGGCTGTCGAGGCAGACGCGGAGGGCGAGAGAGGGGATGGTGGAGGGAACAGCTGGTGCGGCAGTCACCACTTCAAAAGAGCTTATTTAATACATTTGGAGAAGAATTAGTGGAGCTCCCCCGCACTTCTCGCTCAATGAAGCAAGGCTCCAAAAGCTCTGACACATTGGAGGACTAAAACAAACACATAAGGACCTAAACAAACAAACACGTTCACACGTTCTCCCAGAAAATAAAAAGAGAAAGTTGCACAGACACACAGTCACACACATTTCCCTACACCCCTGCTGTAATTAATATGCAGAGATGCATATCCTGCTTGGGTAATATTACCCATGGTTTTGTCAGCCGTTGGGTGGGTGGTGACCAGCTTTGCCTATCGCTGGGGGACCGAGTACCGCCGCCCAAGGGTGCGTTTGTGTGTCTGTTCAGTCTGTGTGTCCTTTAGAGAAAGAGAGATGGAGGTGTTGCGAGTACTCCACTTACGCAGAATAAAGAGAACACCCAGGGGTGTCGTGGGGGTGGTTCATCAAAGAGGTACTAAAGCATATCTACAGATTCCAATCATCCCCCCGAGAGTCCGAGATGAAAACTGCTGCATGCATGAATGTGTGTGTGTGTGTGTGTGTGTGTGTGTGTGTGTGTGTGTGTGTGTATGCTATGAACTTGTTTGACTGAGGGTGTATTTTTAGGTCTGGTGGGAGTGATGAAATGTGTTTGAATGAAAATGAGAGTCTGGTAGTTTCAGTGGCAGCCTGGTGCACACAGGTAGTGACTAATAGGTGACTGTTATCACCAGCCTTACAAAACGCAAACCTGTTTCAAAGACGGTTACGTAAGAATGGACTGGATGATTTTAGTAGGTGTTTACATGTCTTAGGAAGCAATATCAGTAGCCAGCATGCATCCTTTACTGGGTTTGTGCTTCAGATGTTCTGGCGTTTTCTTACCGTTGTTCCTGTCTTGTCTCGTCTTCAGGTGAGCAGTGCTTCAGCACAACACAATCAACAAGAACCCAACAGTGATGCTGTGTAGTAGTCTTTTCCACTGTCTGCACCCCTCGTTCTCCCGTGAGGCTCATGTGACCTAGCCTTGACCCACTCGCAGGGGGCCCCCACTGCCGCCGGAGCCCACCCATGAATCCCAGCCCCGACCGCAGCAAAGAGTGCCTGCCTCCCAAGAAGAGGGAATCTCGACAAGGATCGACGGAGCACCACGTTACTCTGGATGAGTTCAAGCCCCCTGTGCCACTCCGCAGTAGGTCTAGTGCAGGGGGCGGGGAGGGAGGCAGGACAAGCCAGTGACAAGGAGCGGAGTCCACTTAACCCAAACCCCCAGCTCTTACATACTCCTCCACCCCTTCCTGTTGCACCACCGAGCCTCCATGTGCCCCTGCCATGGCACCTGAGCTACTCTCCTTCTGTCTCTCTTCCCCTTTACCCAGGTCAAATCAGCGAGAGGAGGGGCTCGGGATCACCTGCCTGGAGAGATGATCCCCTACTTTCCCCCCTCACTCACCACTCTCGGTGGTTCCGAGGGGAGGCGGCCCTCTCGTTACCACCCTCACCATCTTCTTCTTCTTCTACTTCCTCATTTAAGACTCCCTTTCCAGCAGATTGTAGAGAGATGGGGTCCTACATTAACAGCGGCCGCCATGACAACAGCTCCTCTCTGTTTTCCCCATCATACGCTTTTAGCCATCACCCGATCTACTCTCCAGATCCAAGCTCACTTAATGCCAGGCATAGGTACGTGGGCAAGAGGCCCAATGGTCTGGACGGCCCGGGCAGCAGGACTGCCTCGACCTCCAGAACTCTGATCACAGGAGAATATGGGAACGACAGCAGCCGAACCAGACTGGAGGTGAGTCCCCTCAGCTCACAGAGCAATGGTGGACGGAGACAACAGGACGATCCAACGTCACATGTTCATTCAGGAGGGGTGCTGTTCTCGGACTATCAGGCTCTAGAAGGCCCCGAGCCACATTCCTCATTTCAGGACAGACAGATTCATGGGATCAGTAAGATCAGCTCCAGTTTAATACCTACTCGTCCCCATCCCCTGGGACCTGTCCCAAGGGCAGGTAGAGGGTCACTACTGGAGCCCCTGGGAGCCACACCAGCCGAAGGCCAGATCTATTACTCACTGGGATCAGTCTACCAGCCCACTCCTCATGCCCAAGCCTACCCTCTCTTCAGCCCCTCAGGAACTCCTCTTTACAACCTGCACAGGGAACAGGGTCCCAGGCTGCACAGTCAAAGAAACTCGCCAAACTCCCCCCTGGGTTTGCCTAACAATCACGACAGGTTGCAAAGAGACAGAGACAAAAACAAAGAAAGAGACAAAGTCCCACAAAGGGATGAGGAGCGAGGTGCAGACAAACAGAGCGGCTTCCTCGAGCATAAAGACCAACACAGTGACCAGAACAGGCGGCAAGAGAGAGAAAGAGACAGAGAGCGAGAGTTATCTCCTTCCCCAACCTCACCCCTGGGCCTTCATCCACCCCCTCCACCGCTCCTACCTCACTTCACCAAGGGTTCTCTCATTGAGCTGGCCAGTGGGCGTTTGAAACGCGTGGAGGAGTTGCGGACTGAGGACTTCCTGAGGAGCGCAGACACCTCCCCGGAGTTTCACCTCAGTACCTGCACCGTGCTGCTGATTTCCCCCAGCAGCGTCCATGGTTTCAGCCACCTGCAGGTCCACATGACAGACCTCAACACTCAGGTCAGAAGTCTATCCTTTACCACAAATATCTGCTCAATATATTATGCTCTGATGACACATGAAATGAAATTGAAATTCTTACTTTAGTTTCTTCTTTTTCTATAATGAGTCAGTATTCAGACTTTTTTTTTTGTGCAGGAGTTTCTGAAGGTTTTGGTGGAGTACCCGTTCTTTGTGCAGAACCAAGGCTGGTCTTCTTGTTGTCCCCAGCGAACGTTACAGCTTTACGGCCTGCCCTGCCGCCAGCTCACAGAGGGGGACGTCTGCCTGGCTCTCACCCCCACGCCCGCCCAAACCCACCGGACACACACTCGCGGCAGTTCTAGGACCCACCACAATCAGCTCTCCTCCAGAGGGTCCAGCAGCTCGCACCGAGAGGAGATGCCACCTCCGCCTCCTCCTCCCCCGCTCCCCCACCACACACCTGCTGCCGTGCCAGCTCCTCTGCCAGCCACCGAGCCTCCCGTTCAGCGGGAAACGCGTCCCCGTAAGCGCCGCTGGTCCGCCCCGGACGCGCTTTCTTCAATCAGAACTGATGCACTTGGCCTCCTGGACTTACCTCATGGCTCTAAGTTGATGAAGGGACAGTAAAACAAAACAAAACCTGGAGATGCAAACTCGGTATGAACATACGCATACAAACAAGCACACGTGAGCATACACACACCCTCCTTGTCTCTGTTGCACCCACTGAGAAAAACAATGGAGAGACCTCAAGGTAGGGTTGCAGGGATGGAAAGAAAAAGACTAAATGCAATTCAGGGGTGTCCAAACCTAGCCCCAGATGTTATCCCCATTGATTGGAGATGAACCTTCTTTCCTTTCCTTTCCTTTTCTGTCCCTTCCTTTCCTTTCCTCTGCTTTCCTCTCCTTTTCCCTGATAGGAGCAACCATGGAAGGACCCCCGGGCATCTCCTTTCCAACACCGAAGACGTTTAGTCAGACAATCAAGCACTTGTCTGTGTTCACTCTGTTTTTGTAAAGGTCGTCACCAACACCCTCTTGCCGACACCGTTTTTCTGCAGGGTACAGCCGCTCAGCCAGTGTCAATGAGTACGTGCAGGCATGCATGAACAAAACTCGACTATATATATATATATTACATTACAGATGTTATATACAGTAAATATGCTAAACAGATTTAATGCAACTTCTCTGTCAGATTTGCAACGTATCTTTTTTTCATTTTCTCGCTTACGAGGCAACATCCACGGACAGGCAAGGTGAATGTACGAGCAACTCTTCGCCTTTTTTTCAAATTTTCATCACTGGGAGTCAAAAAAAAATTGTTTTTTCAAGGCATTACCTTCCAATATGTTCTTAACATTATGTCTGAGAAAGGAAGAACACTAATGAAACCTGCGTAACAGACAATCCCACCCACGCAGACAGGTCTGCGCCACATCGCCTCAACACTCATAGTGTTTTTCCATTAAAAGTTGAATGTTGGAAAATGAAAAAAAAAGTGCAGTATGGCAAAAAAAAAAGAGAAAAACAAGTAATGGTGCTTAATAACACGTTGGAACTTGATGCTTTGTGAATGCTCTTGACCCCCGTCTACTCTACGCTTGAGTTACCATCTTGTTTTTTTATGTGTTGTATTTGTTCCAAGACAGGGAAAAATGAAAGTATTTTAAACTAAGATACGGGTATCTCCTCTGATTCAGCACACTCTCAATTTAGTTTTGTGTTGTTGTTTTTTTTTTTATTATTGTCAAAAAGGCAAAACAACCGGTACTTGTTTTCTTTTTAAATGTTATAGCTACAAAAATGTATATTTTTTAAAAAATGGTGACTCTGTTTAATGATGTTCAATAGAAATAAAGAGAGAAAAGCTTTATAGATTTCATTAATGCGTCCCTTGTTCTCTGCAGGACTCTTTTTTCATCTAAATTAAATAATAAAGTTCTGCTGTTTATTAACTTTATCAACATATTTACTCCAAGTCACATAGGAATTTGTAAAAAAAAAAAAAAACAAACAGATGAAGAGAAAACGTTTTGTCGGCTCTTGTTCCTACACTTCCTCCAGCTTTTCTGCCTCTGTGGTTGGAGGAACAGCCGGCTTCTCTGCGCTGGCTGCCGGGTTGAGCCTCTGGAGCAGTTCTAGCGCAAACGAGGGAATCACCTGTTCAAAAGAGGAGGGCGTCAAAGGCGCGCCTATAGCGACACCTACAGGCCGACGGGAAGAGCACAGCCGCTAATGGAAAGTCAGAAGCACTCCGTACACTAAACACAAGGTCTGCTCTTTTTAAATGACAAAATCCTAATTATTTAGCAGATTAATCTCCTCTTATATCCTCCACCCCTACTTCTTCTTCCTCAGGCTGCATTTATTTGCACCTACCTGTGCAACGATCAGCTTCCTGTTTTTTGGAACTTTGGGGTCTGGATACTCTTCTCCAAAGCAGAGCTCCACCTCAAAGGAAGGTTTGGATCCCTTTCCAACTGAGTATCTCTGCAGTTCTGAAAGTAATTTTTTGTATTGGATTTTTTTTGGAATTTTAGAGTATTTGTATGCTTTTTTTGTTGCGTGTGAGGCTTTACCAGTGTAAAATGTGGGTATGTCAAATAGTTTGAAGGTCTTCTCTCGTTCCAGTTTGTTAGGTCGGTCAGTGTGCTGGGCCTGGGGGCCGCTCCAGTACACCCTGCCCTGGCAGAACCGCTTGATAAAAAGTCCTTCTGGGGCCAACCACAACAGCACGCCCCTTTCCAAGTGACAGAGGAGGCGGTTCATGGCTTCGGTCAGGTGCGACGGAAGGGAAATGGAGGCCGGAGAAGGGAAGCAGATCATCTGGGCGCTACAGGGGCCGTAGATGTGTTCGTTTCCCAGGGGGACCTGACCGTGCAAGATGAAGCACCCATCCGGGGTCTTGGTGGTGGCCTGCATCACTCGCTGGCCGTGGTACAACAGCACCACCTGCAGGCGAAAGTCTGTACGCGCACATACACACTTGGGTCAAAGGTCGAGCTCTGCAACAAGGTGTGTTCTGCTGGTGTGTTCCTCCGAGCGTTCCTCACCTGAGATCGTCAGACCCGAAGTGAAGAAGCTTCGAGGGGCGAGACGCTGCTTTGGTGGCTTCACCTCCACCGACCCACAGTACATATGCTCCTTTTTCAGCATCTCTGAAGAAAAGAGGGGCGGAAAAATCTTGATTGGATTTTAAACATCTCTCCTGATTTTGTGCCGACTCCAACACTCACCATTAATCTGCTTTAACTCTTCGCCCGATGAGGTCGACTCCTTAAAAATAGAGGGAAAACATCCTTGAATGAGTCTAGAAGCTTTTAAACAGACAGAAGTTCATCTATTGTGGATGAAATCATTTTTCAGCTAAAAGATGGGATCAGTCATGGGTGAAATTCATCACTCAAATCTCTCTTCAGTTTACCTGCTTGTCCAGGACGACGGCGGCGACCAGAGAGGTTCTGACCTGGCTCTTCTCATCGGTTTCTGGGTCAGGGCAACATTAAAAACAGCGTTAAAAAGATGCGACCTCATCAGCAACCGTTCAGAAGCATTTCCTGGGCTTTCCTGCGGCTGTACCTGCAGGTCTGGGGGCCTCGCTGTGGCTCTGGATCCGGTAGACCTTGTAGGGCTCGGTGATGTCCAGCTGGTTGCGTTCGGGAACCTCCTCGAAGTCGGTGCTTTTGTTGAGGGCGCACCTGAGCCGGGTCTTCCACATGGTGGGGTCGGCCCTGTCCCTCCCCTCCCTGAACTTGCCTTTATAAACAGCCCAGGCCTGAGCGGGTATAAACGCTCATTTATCAGTGAAACAACTTCAAGTCAAATTATTAAAGTCTCTCAGAAATTAATGCTCAGAGGAAATATTTGGTTTGCAAGCGGGAACAATTTAAAATCGTTTTATATACACACACATATAATAAAACCTGCAACAATTATACAAAACGTGTTTATGATGTTTATGTAAAGTTTTAGCTGCATCACTTTGGTCCAGAAAGGTAGTTAGGTTCTATTTTATAGCCCAATCGAGGAAACCGTTTTTGGTTCTTGCAGCAGGTAAATCCAGTGTTGGACAGGGACCCGTGTGAGACTGAATTCGGATGCAAAAATGACTTGGGTGTAACCGGACTGGAACCCGGGCTGAGTAGAAGCGCTCTGACCTTGAAGAGAGCCGCGTCCGCCGTCTGCCTGTAGTCCTTCTTGGCTGCGTGCTTCCACGGGATGCGGAACATGGTTTTCTCCTCGTTTTCCCAGCTCAGTCCTCTATATTTCCCGCTCTCTATCTGGGCTATCAGCCACTCTTTCATGTGCATCTTCGTCCCCGTTTCCATTTTCAGCCCCGCCGCTGTGACATCGACGTCTCCGGTCAAAATCTCATGTTCGAACTCGCTCGATGCGTTTTATCGTCTAAAATCCGCTTTTAAAGACCAAACGCGCATCTGGGGTACTTGTGGATATTCTGTAACCAGCTAATATTTAGGATGTCAGACTGAGTTCGTAAAATTTTTTCAAAGTTTCAGCCAAATTGAATGCAGAAGTTCAGCAAACTAACGTGCGCTCGGAAGATCGAAAGTGAAACTTTGATACTCGTGATACTTTCGGTTTCCCTACATGGTTCACTTGGTTGCTTTTGACCGTAAATGTTTCACTGTGACTAAAAAAATGCCCTTTCTAATCGAAAACAAACCGTTTGGTGCAGCTAAAACTGGCGAATTTAAAAAGACCTCGAGAAATGGAAGTATAAAGTCATATTACCTGTTATTTTACCACGCGTTTAAGGTCAAAGTTCAAGACTTTCCCTCTCTCTCACACACACACACACACACAGACACACACACACACACACACACACACGCACGCACAACTCGTCATAACGAAACTTTCACGCCTAAATGAAAGTGTATGGGCGTGCAGGATTCTTTTCCAATCGCAGAAACATCACAGAAAGGTTATCATGGCTGACAAGACATGACAAACGCTACATTTAACAAAAAAAATAAAATTAAAATCTGACATTATGTAGCTTCATAGGCTGCAATTCTTAGTTTTGCCACAAGATGACAGTATATCCCAGAAAACATCTATCTATCTATCTATCTATCTATCTATCTATCTATCTATCTATCTATCTATCTATCTATCTATCTATCTATCTATCTATCTATCTATCTAGAACATTATTGTAACCTGTTTAAAGAAACTGATGTTGGACTCTTTCTTTTTCCCTTTAGCTGTTGTTTATTCTGGCTTCGCTTCTGCAGATATTCTGGTCTTCAGGAGAGCTGCCAGGTGCAAATCTGATACAGGTCAAACTTAATAGTGTTGAATGCTGGAACATCTGGATGTCTGGGGATGTTCAAAAAGAAAGGGAAAAAAACCTCTCCTCCATCATCATTTAACAAAAAAAATAAAATTAAAATCTGACAGTATGTAGCTTCCATAGGCTGCAATTTTTAGTTTTGCCACAAGATGGCAGTATATCCCAGAAAACGTCTATCTATCTATCTATATCTATCCATCTATCTATCTATCTATCTATCTATCTACCTATCTATCTATCTATCTATCTATCTATCCATCTATCTATCTATCTATCTATCTATATCTATCCATCTATCTATCTATCTATCTATCTATCTATCTATCTATCTATCTACCTATCTATCTATCTATCTATCTATCTATCTATCTATCTATCTATCTACCTATCTATCTATCTATCTATCTATCTATCTATCTATCTATCTATCTATCTATCTACCTATCTATCTATCTATCTATCTATCTATCTATCTATCTATCTATCTATCTATCTATCTATCTATCTAGAACATTATTGTAACCTGTTTAAAGAAACTGATGTTGGACTCTTTCTTTTTCCCTTTAGCTGTTGTTTATTCTGGCTTCGCTTCTGCAGATATTCTGGTCTTCAGGAGAGCTGCCAGGTGCAAATCTGATACAGGTCAAACTTAATAGTGTTGAATGCTGGAACATCTGGATGTCTGGGGATGTTCAAGAAAGAAAGGGAAAAAAAACCTCTCCTCCATCATTTGAACTATGTTGGAAATGTTATTGAAAATATTAATATTTTATAATATTTCACAAAGCGGTCTTGCTTCTAAAGAGTCCAAATATGTCTGATATCTCTCTTTTCAGCCTAAATCTGAAAACCTTTCTGCAAAAATAAGTCTGAGGAGGAGGTGGAAGACTGCCCAGCTGTTAAAAAGCAAGCACATTACCGTCAGTTAAGCAGCCACTGCATCGTTCTGCCATCCAATCTGAGAACAATAAGCGAGGTGATGAAGGTTTTATGAGGAAAAGTGTTCCATAACGGCCAGTTCTGTTCCTCCATCTGGTGCATTAAATGCTCCTACGCTCAAACAACCTGCTGATTCTCTTTGATTCCTACATCTGGCGCCTCGTTCGCTCCAGTACGCGCTCTCCCAGTGATGCCATCGTGCTGGAGTAAGAATTTAAAAGCTTTTAAATAAATACCCATGTGTGCATACGTGCAAAACCCCAAATCCAAGCGATCCAAGATCTTCATATCTGTGCAGCAAATTTCATTACAGTTGAAATCAACCTGCCTGACCACACACTCAACCACACACACCCTCACTCACACAGAAAGAAAAAGAAACAAAATGAGGAGTTTCTGATGCTTTTCTCCCAGTTTATTGTTGTACCTGTTCAGCAGTAAAACTTTGAGATGTCAGAGCAACTTGTAGAACGTCTCTCAATAAATAGAGTTATTAAATACGACAGATCGTGTTACAGCAGAGGAAACCTGAAAATATTGAGCCCACCTGACGAGACGGCGCTCGCACTGCCCGTTTACTTTTTCTTTCTTTAAATTATTTTGGGAAAAGCCCGGACCTGCAGGAATGGGGAGATGTCCTCGCAGGTCCAGGCCTCCGCACGTGACCTTCGACCTCCCGCCTGTTCGCTCTGAGGAGCCCGAAAGCGAATTGGGCCTCGATACCTTCCTCGGAGGTGGAGCGTGCTGTCAGCTGGAAGTAATCAGGCGGCTTTACAGGAGAAAACACATTACAGAAAATAAATACACTTCTTACTTTGTCTGGAAAAATATTTACACAGTATCGTACACGGAAGACATCCATACATATACGAACAGGAAAACTAAAGATAAATGATCAACTACAATAACGCGTAAAAGAACGATTGTTGACTGAATGCTTGTACAGCCCAACCTGCTTTTATTGTCTCGTATGCACAGTAGAAAGCACAAACCTGTGTGTGCGTGTGTGTCTGTGTGTGTGTGCGGGATGAGAAGCCTGAAATTCGGCACCCCGCCCCCACCTCAGGGGCAGCCTTCGCAGGGGGGAGCAAAGTCTCTGCGGCGTTCCCCGGGTCGGCGCTCCGAATCCGCTTTCAAACGTCTGTTGTGCGTGTCGGCGCCGCTGCGCCGACCCTCTAATGGCAGCCGCAGGCTCTGACCACCATGTTGCGGTACTTCTTGAGGATGACGTTGGAGCTGTCGTCGAAGTAGAGCACGGAGATGGCGTGGAGCTGCGTGGGGGCGCAGCAGGGCTTGGGAACCGTGTCCGGGTTGATGAAGTGAACCTGGGAGGATGGGCGTTCGGACGTCAGACAGCTGAGGGGGATCCGACTCGCGCTCCGCTCACGGTTACTCACCAGGGTTTGCACGATGGCGTGGTTGGTGGCGTTCATGTAGGAGTTCAGCGGGAAGGCGCACTCGCCCTCGCAGTAGTACGCCGCGTAGCCCTCCGGAGCGATGATCCAGTCCTGAGGGCGAGGACGGAGAGGGAAGGAAAGTTTGGAAAAAGAAAGAAAGACCAAAGGAAGTTACGGCTGATCGGGTAATAACTTTCAACCTGTTGTCATGCGGTAAAATTCTTTTTGAGACAAAATATCCTAAAAAGAGGGGGTTCACCCAGATGATAGGCTAAAAAAGTCACTAACCTAAGCACATTTGTAAGTATCATGAGCGCAAGAGAAGAAGAAAAGAAGGGAAAGGGCGTCCGCACCTGCCAGCCCAGGTCTCTGAAACTGACGTAGAGCTCGTGCTTCTTGCAGGCCTGCTTCTGGTCTGTGCTGCTGTTTTCTGGGAGACACAAAGACAGATATTAGGAGGCTTTGCAACCCTTCGACTGCGAACGCAGCCCAACTAGACGGAGATGATAAAAACCAGCCTTGAACGGAGCCTCTATCAGCGCACAAACAGATGTGCGCTCACGGTCTCCCCCTTTTTATTTATTATCTCTCCATCTTTTTTAGCAGAAAACAAAGGGATAGCCTGCATTTATCCCTGGGTACCTCCCTGTTAGCCCTCCATCCCTCTGCATGAGCCTCTGAGTGTGCTTTGCATTACAGGCAATCACCGAGCGACTGGTTCTCATCATCCGGGTAAAGACCACCGCCGGACCCCTTTACGAGCCCGTTCGGGCCCCGTGTTTGAGTCCGGGTTGCCCCATTGCACACAGCAGATGTGCTCTGCCGCAAAAGCCTGAGCTGCCTCACCTCCATGCAGGGAACTGGGCTCCGACTGCTCCGTAATGCTTGGGCAAATAAACAAAGACGACAGAGAGACATCTGAAGCTCGTGCATTACGGTCTAAAGTTTCAGCACTTTACGTAAACACGAGCCCCCCCCCCCCTCCACTGCAAAACTAGAAAGAAATGCTCTGCAACTTGTGTTTAGTTGCTGGAATAACAATTCCGGTGCTAATAGCTTTTGTAGACCTTTACAAGTGCAGAAATTCACCATACTACAATGGCTAATGTGATTCAGGTTTTACTGGCGTGGGGGGGGTGGTGGTGGTGGGGGGTGTCATCTGAGTACAGCCGATAAATCAACTTCGAGTGTTTAAACAACACGTAGTCTTACCGGCAACGTTAGTCCACCCTGAGTGCCTCCTGGCTCTTCGCCCCTTTGGGAGCGGTTGGGGTTCCTCTGTTTGCCCCCACCTGAGGCCGAGCGGATGCTTCGCAGGTGCACCTCTGTGGCTTTGAAAAAGGCCACCATGAAGGGCTGTTTATTTTGAGGCCCGCTGCGGCCGATCAGGCCCGCCACCCGAGGATTGAGGCTCTCTCCTGCAGGGGGAGACACAGAAGAGACTAGAGCAGGTGACCTTCGCAGAGAAGTTATTCACACCGGGGAAAAGGAAAAGTTTTCAAATCAAACACATATATCATGAGTGCAGAGGTGTGGTTGTGCATCCCCCATTCCTGTGCGAGTGATCCAGCCCCCCGACCCCTCGTTTCATCTTCTGACAGCCTCTCTGATGCCAAAAAGGGACCGAACATCAAAGCGTAGCAACTGGAGCTCTTGTGCACGTAATGCGTGGGTGGTAGTGAGCTTCAGCCGTGTTTATCTGGTTCTCACTCACAAGAATGTGCGTCTGATCAACCTCGGGTACATCAAGGCTCCCGGTTGCCGCTGGCGAGGGGATGTCCCACCTGCCTGCCTGCACACGCCCGCACAGAACCTTTTAAATCCAGGCGAACACACAGGGGCTTGTGGTTTGCGGCTCCTCCAGCGCTTCCCAGAGCAGCAGAGTCTGTTTTTCTGACCCGACGTGTAACATCCTGCCGTCCGAACTGGGACGGTGTCCTCAAACAGGCCCCGTGTGCGTCGGCTGACGGGGGAGGGTATTTTTTTTTTTTTTCCCCAGCGATTGGGATCAAAAACCTTGTGATGATGTAGGATAGCGCTGCCTTTTTTCCACGCCGACTGATGATGCTGAGGGTATGACGGGCGATGATGGGGCTGAAGGACTGCTGATGAGTGATGGAAAGTCTTTATCTTTGCCCACAGGGGCGGGCTTCAACTTGCAGCAGTTGAAAGACAAAAAGGACTTGTTTTGCACCTGATTTTAGTGTCAAATTATTACTTACTACCCAAAATCAATTAAACTATGGCCATTTTTTACTGTTAGCCACTCTATCATAACTAAATGTGCTTCCTGTTTATTTGCATCTATAATTTATGATACTTAGCCCCATTTTTAACTGCAGGAACTTTTAGCAGTTAACCACAAATTTGTGTGTGTGTGTGTGTGTGTGTGTGTGTGCGTGCGCACACGCGCATCAGTGATTTTTCTGAGAAAAATAGCCTAGGTGTGAGTCAAAGACAAGTTGTTATCAAGATGATGCTTTTTAAAATGGAAAACACAGATGGAATGTAAAGCCACCTGGGGCTTTATCTTCCTCATCTCCCATTTTTGAATGCTGACTGGTGAAACGGCCACCTGCAGCTTCCCTCCTGCCAAGGAACACACCGACTCACCTTTTGTGCTCTCCAGAGCCAGCTGCAGGCCGAGGTTCCTGCCGGGGTTCAGGACCCAGTGGTTACTGGTGGCTGTCACGTCAAACACCAACCAGCCCTCCTCCGCGGCCCAGATCACCCGCGAGTCCAGCAGGAACAGGTCCGACTCCCTGTTTCAGATAAAAGGTCACTTTTCAGGTAAAACCCCATGACACGGGGTGCACGCAGAAGTGGTTGCCATGTGGCACAGAGTAATGGAGTGGAGAGAGGGAGTCAAAGGAGTGTGACGGGTGGAAGGGGGGGCGAGAGGCGCTCCAGATGGTGAGGCCCAGGGGAACACTTCCTTTTCTTAATTGACAATAATGGCTTTATAAACGAGCAATCCTTTCACACACTGCACATAGTCCATCACGGGCTGGAACCTTTTGTGGTAGAGCCAGAAAGAGAAAAAGAGAGAGAAAGAGAGACAGACAGACAGACAGACAGACAGAGACAGAGAGGTGTGTGTTTGTGACCATCCTCACCTGTCCGAGTGTTCCTCCAGCACCTGGTAGACGCTGATCCGGAAGGTCTCGTTATCGAAGCGCTCGTGGATGAAATCTTTGTATATCCTGAACTCGGCGGCGGTGACGGCCTCGCCCTCGGGGATCCGCGACAGGTCGAATCGGAACTCTTTGTGATGCCGCCGCACCGGCAGGAACTCCTTATCATGCTCCACTGTGAAGAAAACAGGCAGAAAAGCCTTATTTCTGGATTCTCTTCCGTAACCCTCATCGGTACGCGGCTGTCTTTTTGTGAGTTACGGATCTGCAAATCAGACGCCTGAGGATAACACACGACGTCTGATCCTCGCAGATCTTTTTGCAATTCATCCTGCCCCGGCTCTCGCTTGTTAGCAACCACTTGACAGCTTTTCACGATCTTTCCAGCTCAGTCTCAGATTAAAAACATTTCTAGATATGCAGCGCACATGTTGGCCCTGCGGAGAAATATTTCTGAGGGCTAACACTGGGAGCCATGCATCTGGCACGCAGGCAGTGACAGAGAAATACACACTCTGACGGCTTTATGGGCCCCCTTTCTTCTCCCTCTTTTCCTCTCTTAGCCCCAGAGAGTCATCCAGTTTGCCCCTCATCTGGTTCTCATGAGTTCATGCTTGGTGTGCCCCATCTTCACCCCCCCCGACCCTCTATCTCAGTATTTCAACCTCCAAGATGTGCCCCCGCTGACCCCACTCTGCTCTTGTCCCAGCGTGATATCCCAGGGGTCAGCGTCCTGTCTCTCATCATCTCTTGACTCTCCCTCACCTCCCTGTTCATCAATGGTCAGACAGACCCCACACACACACACACACACACACACACACACACTGCCACTCTCAATATTTCATGGTTCCGATGTAAATTGTAAAATATAAAATGTAAAAGACCCCCAACTACACCAGAAAACTAGAGTAAAGAAAGGTTTTGTTTATTCGCCAATGAAGGACGCACTGACTCCTTGGCTGTCGCTCCCTCTGCACCTCTATTCCGACATGTTAGCCCTTTTAGCCAAACAGCTGAGGCCTCGTAGCCTCCCAGCGTGTGGGCTTCACGCTGTGCATCTTGTCAGGAATTCAATCAGAGCGTTTTCTGTCCCAGCATGCTTATATCGAGGGCTTCGCAGATGCCTAAAGCCAGAAATGTGCACAGAGAACAGATTTACTATACGTGTGTACTACACATGTTTGAGGTTTCATCTGGAAGCGTCTTCAGCTTTTGACATTGTGGACAAAATCAATTTATTACCGCGGTTAGCGCAAATGCGTCTGCGAGAAAGAGGATTATTTTTTAAATCATCAATCAGTGTAGGAACGTACTTTTTCACACATTCTCCACCTCTTAAGTCCTGTCTGCACCCGGGTCTGCTAATTGTCCTGGCACGCCAGGGACCTGTGTGTCATTCGGACTGTGCACAGGTGCAGAGTGTGGAAAATCGACAGCGCGGCCACCTGATGGGAAGCTGAGGAGAGAACGATTTGGCCTTCCAGGGTGTGAGTCAGGGCTCTGCCATTCCTCTGCCTGCTGTAGGCTTTCCTGGAGGCTGTTACTGCAGTATGGCAGTCATTAGGCCAGGGAAGGAGGTGCAGCCAAAGCCGAGCGTTTGCATTTATTACTTCCCCGGAGGGGCAGCTGGCAGCCTGCGTCCCACCTGTGTCATGAGCGCCACATGGTGGCCACACCCTCTGCCACATTGGCCCCGGCTTTAGCTGTAACTCTTTAAACACGGACACGTTTGTGCTATTTTTGTGAGGTCGTTACTGCAACTTCTGTTCCTTTTCTACGACTGAACCGAATCCCGAGCCAGAAGCCAAACCCGATCCCTGACCTGACCTCAACCAACATATGCTGAACCCCAACCACAAACCTTATCGCTAAACTTAAGTCGTGACCTGACAGATAAAAAGCCTAAAATTATGGACCCACAGCATCGCAATGCCGAAGTGTGACTGAAACCTTTAAGTTTGGACCTCATAACACACACACACATACACACACTTCCTGTGTAGCACATGGTCTCATGCATCACCACGGTCACACATGCATTACGGCTTGCTAAAATTTCATAATTAGAGATGCAACAACACACACGCACATGCAAAGACACACACACACTTGCTGGTGACTTTCACAATGACATCTGACTGGATTTTTATGCAATCTGCAGCAATACCACATCTTGGGGCATTTGCGGGCCACACACATGCTCGGCTGCACACATCAGAGACGTGCAGATGATGACGGCTTCTACATCCTCCAGCCACACCGCACACTTGTTAGCATCTCTCAAGATTTATTCCTCCCCGAGGGGCACTCCGTTTACTTGTCACATTTTCCTCTTTTCTACGTGTTTGATGAAGGCTGAAACCTCAGATCTTTTCCCAAGAAATAATCACCCATGTTTTGAGGTGAACTCTGCTGATTTATTAAAATTTCGGATTTTTCTCTGCTTGTTACCTAAAATGCTAAAAGTGAAAACAGATGCATTGTCTTTCTTCATGCTTGAGTTCATTAGCTCGCTGAGATTAGATCCAGCCAAATATTGCTCATTTACTTATATACTTTTTCCTGCACTTGTTTCCCTGCACTTGTCCACTTCTGCTCCTTCCTCCGCCCCCCACTTTCGCCTTGTCCGGCCGGGTTTGGAGACCTAAGACACTTCTCCGACACCTGAGGCTCCGCGGTGACAGCGGACAAATGTGACGACTCGCATTAGCCCAAGTGTCTGTCCACCACCCGCACACCCCTCAGCTCCACTCCACATGCTTCCGCTAGCCCTGCAGGGGGGAGGCGAAGCCGCGGAGGCACTCTCACTTCTCCCATCTGACAGCTCCAACTTCCCCCACCTTCACCTTCAGCCGCCTTAAAACAACCTTTATCCCACCTGTCACAAGCAAACCAGACAATTATCACAATTAACTGAATTTAAACCTTAAATCAGGTTTAATTTTAATCACTCGTGGATTCATCTTAAACTCTGATGACTTAGGTGAAAGTAAGACTACTTTTACCGCCCGAGTAAACAAAAATGACTTCTTTACCGTAATCTGAGAACATCACTCGTCACTTCCATGACTGGGGGAAAGTGGATTCAACAGGATTACGCCATAATGATCTACTTCTCTCCAGCAATGTTGGAAACAAGAAAGTCATAATTTCCAGAAGCTGAAAGGAGCGAAAGAGGGAGAAAAACAGGCTGAACTGGAGGCGCATACGGCTCAAGATGTTTATCCCATAAAGAATGAAAGGGATCCGATCTCCTGGGCACTGAGCGGCTGGCCGCAGAAGGGCGATTACCGCCACGGGAAACATCCTGCCCACCGGTGTATGCGTGACATCATGCCTGTGTGATGCTTTTAAACCTCTGCCGGACGTGACAGTGCTGAGACAAGGAGAGCAGCAGTGTGTGTGTGTGTGTGTTGCTACATACGGAGTACCAAAATACTTAAGCAAAATAGAGAAATTTTGGGGGGCTGAGAACGTTTTGGCTGGTCCTCACAACTTCAAAGGTCTGTTTGGAGGTAGGCACTTTGGGGTTAGATTTTGGTTTAGTTTAGGGTTAGTGGGTTGGTTGGGATGGTTAGGGTTAGTTAAGGGGCTTGGTAATTTATTACATCTATTAAGTCCTCACAGAAGTAAAAGGATGTGTGTGTGTGTGTGTGCAGCCTTAGGAGTCACCACAGGAAGAAAAGCCCTCAGATTTAAGACCTGTGGTCAGACCAAACCTTCCTGGCTGAGGTTTCCGTGTAGCTGAGGGGGTCTCATGGCAGATCTGTCGACCTCCTCGTCTCCCTCTCGCCGAGGCCATCAGACACGCTTTCCTGAGTTCCGTCTCATGCTTCGCTGAACATCACGGTTCAGGGATTAATGAGATATGTAACAGCCTGGAACTGAGGGAAAGTATCTGTGTTTAAAGTCTTCCAACGCAGCCCCAGTACCTGCTGGGCTGCGTTTGAGCACCAGTTACTGTTGACCTGCTTTTTAAATTCCATTTGTTTTTACTAACAAGCTAGCTTGTCGACAACCTGCACTGGATGCAGCCAGACATGACACACCAGCCCTTTATTTTTCTAGTGCACTGTCACCGGTACAATAGTGACACATCGTCTGTTTATGTTAGCCATGACCTCTAAGACCCAAGCTCAAAAACATCCGTTCCTCATGGAAAGGGACCTCAGAAACTCTGAGAGTTCAAATTTCTCAACTTTTTTTCACTACCCCAACACGGAAAACGTAAATGAGGTAAACAGAATAACAATCCCAAACCCTGCCTTATTTTGTTGTAAAATATGCTCCGAGACACGGAGGGTGGAAAGCCGAGCGCCGCTAACACCAGCGCGTTTCCTCCTCGCAGCAGGATAAAACAAGTCAGAGACGTGTAGCCACAACCGCAATTTCCCCAACTCCCTCTGCCCCTCATCCCTTTGCTTTTATGTTCTTTAATTTGGTGGCTGCAGGGGCCACACCCTCCTGCACCAGCCAAGCCACCTCTTATTATAGACCTCAGGGAAATTCACATACAATGCCCGCACTGGCACGGCGACGCACAGATGTGTCTGCACGGTGTCTGCGTCAAGCTTTTTTTTTATCATTTTCCCCCTCATCCGGCATATCCGCCATAGTTCAGAAGCCTGTTGTTTATTACCTTTAAATGTGGCCTTTGGGTTTCTTCAAAAATAAACACGGGAGGAAATGTGGGATATGCAGCTTTGGATGCAAACTAAACAAAAAACTGGGGAAAATCGAACAGTCTTTAGGGTTGTTTGTGTTTGGGTTTCTTCCTTTTTTCTATTGGAGTCCACTCGGTTCATCCCAGCTTCCGCTGACATGGACGTCAAGCGGCACAGCTGGTGACTGGGCAGGGCCGGGTGGGTGCCTCTAAACTTTTACGATCCACAAACATGCAAAGCTGCCCTAAAGATATGAGGAATATTCACGAGCCATCTTTGGAAGCCCCCCTCAAATTCCTCTCCTCTCCTCCACGGTACCGAATGCTGTGTTTGTTTTTTCAGTGGTGGAGCCGTCGGCCTATCTGAATGTGCTGCTCCGGCCCACATCTGCTCTCTCTCAGCTTCACGGCTTGGTACCTGCCGTCAGTAAAGCCCACAGAGGGCGGGGGGGCGAGTCTAATGTGCCGCCAGCCACTGATAAGGCAAGGCCAAACTAACCCAGATGAAAGAAAAGAAGGGAAATATCATTCATCATTCATTCTAGCTTCAGATGGCCTCAGACTCAATTTGACATAAATAATCACACATTTTTACACTTACTGCAAGTGGTGAGACATACCTAAATACCACACTTCTGCTTAAAAAGTACATTCCACTGTATTTTGGGTGGTTTAAATCAGCTATATACCTAAAAGTTTGTTATTATTTACTTTTGTCACATTTCGGTAAAACTGGAGCATTTATTTATTAAATGAAACAATGAGATATAGTAAAAAGAAGACAAGTGCAGCAACAAAGCACACTTCTTTCCTATTTTAATTCCCTATTTCAACAGAAACATACTTTTATTAGAGTATAAGCTTTGGTATGCATGTGCGAGTAATTATGTAAATTTAGCCATCATTTCAAGCTTAAAAACAGCAGTGTAATTAGGGAAAAAAACCAAAATAAACTCAAAATTCCTGGCAGCGAAGGGGGTCCATCCATCAATGATGCAGAGCTGGAACGCCCACTGCTTCATCTACATCTGGGCCTTTTTGACCACTCGCCACATCTCGCAGTCCCACCCGCCGAGTGTTTTATCATCATTCCCAGCGAGTGGCCTGACCTGGCCAAGAGCAAGCGAGCTCTGCAATGTACAGCCAGATGTCATTCCGAGCTCCTTGGTCCAGCAGGTGAATCTGACAGATAAGAAATCAAAAAAAATGGAAGACGCTTCTCTTGGATCTCTGCAGCTTTGCAAAAGCTAGAACTGATGACAAGTCAGATTGTTCATCTATTTTTTTTTCTTTTTTCTTTGCACACCAGGTCTAAAGATTATATATTGGCCTGTAAAGGACATTAGGATAAACAGCAAACATTATGATGGAGAGCAGACAGAAAGGTAGGGCTAGGAGTATGGCTACATTCCTGTTTCAGCTCACTCCTTGTCCAGCAGAAATGCAATAAAGTTCATGCAATAACACTAATTAGCTCCAGAAACATTCCTTTTGGACAATAAAAAGAGACATCTCTTTTCACTTAGGATGTGCACTTACACATACATGCATGAGCACTACAGATGTCATTACATAGATCATATGAAGTAAAAACAAAATCAAAGATTGTGTGTAAATTTGTGTGTAATGTGATAAGAGGTTGAGGGCAAGGGTGTAGGCTGGGTGTGTGTGTGTGCGTGCGCGAGATCCTGGGAGTTGAAAAACATGCATAAAAAACTCGAGAAAGTGTTGAAATGTTTTACCACGGGAGGGTTAAACCACTAGAGGCTGAGACCAGAGCAGGAGACTGGAGAATGAGCAGCCCAGGACACCACAGGGACTATATGATAACCCCCTCGTTCAAACTAGGAGGCCCGCGCTGATAATCAATACTGTTAGTTCAGGAGGTTCGGGGGGAAACGTGGTATCGGATGGTCCGGCCTGTGGGACAGTCTGGAGGCAAAGCCAGACACACTGGTGGAGGCTGCAGTGAGGGGACGAGCTGGACTCATAAAAGATAAAGTTTCTCGGTGCAGCCACTTTGGACTGCAGACAGAGGGAAACATCTGTGTTAACCTCAGCACCACGGGCAGCCCACTGCGGAGAGGAATGCAAAAAGAAATAGAAAGAAGGGTGGAGAAGGAACGAGGCAGCAATATGAGTATGACTTTTTGGGGCAAAAAAAAGGGATGCATTTAAAATGAAGTCGACTCTCTCTGCTATCAGCTGCAAAATACTGCATGCTTGTGGTGTGACTGTAGGGTGACACAAATGCTTTCAAGCATGCATGTGTGCGCAAGCTGTCAGAAGGCCAAGGCCAAGGCCTGTGTTAAATCCAACCTAATTTAGTAGTTAGACGTTTCTTCCCATTTCTGCTCTTCATTACTTTGCTATTAACACATTTGGTCACAACCGGCAGACAAGTGCACAAAGGCATCGGATAGAGGAGCTTGCATGACGGAGATGCCGGGTCACCAAGGCGGATCAGCCCGTAACTGTCTGCCAGTGCAGTCACTCGCTCTGCCAAGTCTGTACAAAAGCTCTTTCTGTCCGTCACTGCTCAAGTCTTTGTCTTCCAGTTCATGTAATTTCAGGTGCTTGCAGTCTTGTTCTGGACATCAGAAACAAAACACATGTTCTGTACCTGTTCTCAGCAGACAAACCTAAACATGACAAACTGAACTGGAAGGTATGTGTGTGTGCTGTGTGTGTGTCTGTATTTGCTGGCAGTGGTGAAAAAAATGTAACTTTGTGGTTGGTTAAGGCTCATTGAAAAAAAGTCAAACAAGTTACAGTCCATTTGTGCTCGCTGAACAGTGACGCTACAATCAGACGTGCGACCTGCCGCGGATGCCTCCGCTGCGTGCCAAAGGCCTAATCTAAATTACTGTGACTCATTTCTCCTCGTTTAGACCACAGCGTCCACACCAGCATCAGCCCAGCTCTACATATTCCAACAGTGGGCTGTGCCTGACGCCCTACAGCTGCAATCGTCCATAAAGATTTACCTCCTCGGCTTTAACGAGGCTGTTTTATTTACATGGACCGCTTTAGGAACGTGGAAAATAAGGAAGTTGTGACTAATGCACCTCATGATAACCTTTTACAGTAAGAGACTAGGAGCTCCCTCCCACACAAAGAAAGGTAATGAAGTCGCTGTGCAGAAGGCAAACAGCACACATCCCAGTCATGCGATTTTCCCGCAGCCAATGAGGTGTTAATGGCTTCATGGATTTCTGTCGTGTGAGTGTATGTGCATGTGCATGCGCCTGCGCAACATGAACTGGACTAAAAAGCCCAGGACAAAAAGGAAATTTCTTAATTCGTGGTGGTTATAGACTCATCTCGCCACATTCAAGAGCCATGGTGCAAAATGTTGTACGAAAAGAAATGTGCGTGCGTGTGTGTGTGTGTGTGTGTGTGTGTGTGTTGTGATTGTGGCACTCGCCCAGTACCTGAGTGACCTCTGAGCGTGCAGTGGTGTACATTCTGAACGTATGCTGTAAGCCATTTACACAGCTGGGCTTTTAAAGTGAAGTCACCCAGTGAGAGGAGGTCCCTGGCCTGGGGTCTGTCCCAAAGCCCACACCCACCCAGAGCTGGCTGCACTCGAGTCTGGAAGACTCACACGCGGTGACAGCCAGCTTAGGCCAGGAAGAAAGGGGGAAGGAGCACTGAACTGAGTCATTTGGGCAATGTGGTGTGGTGAATTTGGGATTTGAGTCTTTTCTGTTATGGCTGCGCAGGTTTGTGGCGTACAGTAGGAACATCAGAGGATGGAGTTTAGATCAGCGGTCATGAAAATGCAAACAGGCAGCTTAGTGCTCAACAAGCAGTGACAAAGAATGTTTCTTTTGATGAAACATCACTCGTAAAGCTCCCAGACAAACCCAAACCCAATGAGGAAGGTGGGAAGTCTAGACTTTGGAGAGTAAGAGTCACTTCCTTTGATAACCAACACTTTATTCTCCCTTCTGTGAAAGGAAATGATCACAATCAGCTGCTCTGAATAAATCCTCCCGGATTATTGTTAGATGTAAAGATACGAGGTTAGATGAAAGGCAGGAAGAGGACATGACAGCACTGACAGATTATATCACAAAGAGTTGAGAGTATAAAGAGATTGAAGACCAGTCTGGGATGAAGCCATTGGTATCATTAGCCAACAGGCTCCAGGGAAGCAGCAGAACGCTCCGCCATCTACTAATATATCAAATAACCTTGTTCTGATGTGACCCAGCTTTGTTTAGGCTTTCTGTCTGTTCTCGGCATCTTCCATTCAAAACAAAAGGACTCCAGCCATCTCTCTTTCCCCCTCCTCCTCTCTGAAAAGCTCCCATCTCTCTCTCTCTCTCTCTCTCTCTCGGCCTCGGCCCCCTTGACTCTCGTGAGGCCCTTGACTATGCGAGTCTCTGCGGTCAAACCCATCTGTGTCGCAGGCCGTCAAAAATAGTCACAATGCAGCAGCTCCCACAGTAATTACACGGTGCAGCGGAGGAGTCAGTGTCACCTCCCTCCTTTTTGCCAGGATGCTGCAACAACGATCTTTCCCGGGATAAACGTAGACCGGCGACTCCTTGCACAACTTCTAAAATACATAACCAGCGTGTCATGTAGACCTCTGAATCTTTTGCCACATCACAACCGAGATGCCAATGTGCTAAAATAAGCAACAGGCCGTCTGAAATGGGCTTCTAGGCAGTTGCGAGTACTGCCAAAATTGTTGAAATAAATGGAATTATAATTACGCAATTATCGACCCATAAATCTGCCAACGCCTGCTCATGCTGCGATTGTTTGCACTTTACAGCTCTCACTTGTTGCTGAGGGCAATAAAAGATTGTAAGACTGTGTTTTCAGTGAATGTGCTGATAAGATATGCACAACAGTGCGGGAGCAACATTTGGAGACCCAGAACTAAATTAAACATAATGCTAAAGGGAAGCGCGCCTGGCAAGAGAACGGCTAAGTGTGCAGACAGCTAAAGTTTGGATTATCGTTGACCAGCGTTATTGCTGTCTGTAGGGATGTCTCCAGATTAGCGCTAAGGGAGGACCCACTGCACTTTGAACCCAGTCTGCTATTGACTTACTCATTCTTTAGATAACACATGGTTGACATACTAGCTGCTGCTAGTCCATCATCCCCCCCACCCCCTCACCCCTGCCCCTGTTTTTTTTTTTTTTTTTTGCTGGAGCACCTGATCATTAGCTGGTTGCACAGCTGGTGAACTGAGAGAGACACAAATATGTGACACTCCTCCTGTTAGCTGAAAAATTGCACCTATGCAAACAAGATCACCGTGCTGGCATGCTGCCCGCTTGCAGGTGTGACATCAGAGGAAAGGAGTCTAGAATATACAGCAAAGAGTTCACCAGAAGAGCATGTCAGGTTGTTTAAAACTACATTTCTCCAAATGCGGAGCACAGATTGAAAGCCTACCTAAATTGACAAAGCTCATGACCATGTCAGCATCGTTCAAGAAGTTGTTGTCCTGCAGGCTCGCCAACGGGGGCCCTTGGGTAGTGAAGACAGGCTTGTACGGGTAGGAGTATCTGTCCTCGTCCCCCTCTGTGGACATGGCGTTGTACAGGTCCAACATAAACATCGGGGCAGCGTTGTGCTTCCCGTGGTGGTGGGGTCGCGGCCGGTGCGGCAGCCCCAGGATCGACAGGATCTCCCGCTGCATCTCCCTGCGCTCCTGGCTCTTCAGCCGGCGGTGGATAAAGCTGGAGTGGAACTCGTTGTCCAAGCTAAAGTTCGTAAAAGCCGCGTTTGCCAGGACACAACAGCTCCACACCACGAGTAAAACGGGAGCGCGTCGGTCTAAAAGCGGTGCCATGGTGCGTAATTGCGCCCTGTTCTGTTCGCCGAGACTCTTGAAAGTGTAAACTGAACTTTAGGCAGCTCGTATTCAATATCCAAAGTCACGGACGGTCCCTCATCTTGAGGGAAGTTCTCCGAAAAGTGACATCAATTCAATCTGAATGTCATTTAATTGATCTCTCGCACGTCTGATCGGTTCGCGGTCGCGCCGTCTTTTCTCTTCCTCCGCAACCTGCGAGCAACATTTACGCTCTGTGGCTGCCAGGAAGGAGGCTGCAGTCAGGCACAAGTTGCGAGGAGGCGCTGTGCAGCTGGGAGGAGCGGTAGAGAGGGAGTGGAGGAAGAAGGAGTGTGTGTGTTGTGGTTTTTCTAATGGAGACGCAGCGCAGTTGGAGAGGAAGCTCTTGGGGCTTACACGTGCAAATACAGAAGGCTTTGAGACAGGATTTGTGTGGTAATGCTTTGGTTTAGAATAAAGCAGATTTCGTCACTCCTGCCCCACAATTCTTAGCGTGTTTAGTCTTGTGCGGATTCACTAATGACAGATGTGCAGTGACAAAAGGCATCTCAGTTTCAGCACGCTTATGGAAAATAATAGAGTCCATATCAGAGGCTAAAAGGCCTGTGTGGGAGGATCCTCCAGTGCTCGGGGAGAAGTTGCAACATGCATTTAAAAGCTGCTACAGTTATTTAGCCATCCACAGGTGCACACTTAAACAGCTCCGTTTGCAAAGGGGGCGGAAAAAAGCTGAAAGTTTGTGACAGCGGCAGAAGTGCAAACACCACAAAGCAGAGATGCAGATGTTTGGCAGCTGCTTCATCTTTCCATCTGCCCCTCTGGCCCCAGCACCTCCTAAACACCAGACTCTGCTGTCACTGACGGGGCAGAGGGATCTCAGGCCGACCGAAATCAGGCCAAAACCTCCTCGAGTCTTTGCACTACAATGAAGCTTTTAAAGCTGCAGCTGGGATGTTTTCAGGGCCACCAGGTGATTGTTATGAATAAAATTAGACTTCAATAGCACAGCAAGAGAGGCTGCCAGAAGGCTTAAACTGTAATTTCAAACAGAGGACGGAGGAAAGGAGCTCCAATGTGTCTCGGGGTCTTCTACACTTAGCCCACCTTCCTGCTCATTTAATGTGGTTACTCGAGGCTTCAAAGACGTTCCATTCCTTCCCTTTTTTTTTCTTCCCCCCAATGACAATTCAACATGGCCTAAAGCTTGATGGTTTCCACAGGCTGCTTCTCATTCCGTGTACCTAATCCTCTATTTGCTTTAAAATGGCCTTTCAGTAGTAGCGGGTAACATGTAAATATTTCTATCCGGTGCTGCAGATAGAATCAGCTAATGGCTGCAGGTGTTTACGTTACACCAGTTACCGACAGAGGGTTTTGGTTTATGTTAGAGCCGTATATTTCACCCCCACCCCCTCCTCACCCCCTCTCCGCCCCATTGTCCTCTCTGGCTTCCTTATCCGCGCTGTAAGACGGATGAGGTCAAATCCTCTCCACGGCTTCTCTGGCAACCCCCAGCTCTGGGTTCGGCCTGTGCCCAGAGAGGGGTATGAGCGTCCCGGGCAGGACAATAGGAACAGAACCCCCTTTGTTTGAGCCTCTGAGGGCCCGATGACAGTCCTAGTAAACACTGGGCACAGGCTGGGGCCAATCTGGGTGAGGTGCACTGAGGGGCCTTTGACGATGAGAACTAAGGCAGAGGAGCAGAACGAACAGCTCTCCATCGACGTGACACAGAAAAATCTCAAAAAATATTCCACATGAAACCTCATATCTGTTAAAAAATATTCGGTTAAAATCAGTGTGACATCATTCTAGTATCAGCAAACACAACATTGTGTAAAAAAAAAACAAAAACATTTTTTATGTGAATTAAACCCATCAAAACCATTTTTCACTGTAGATCATCAGAGCTCTTTTAGACAAAAACACCAAACTCCCAAACCAAACAGTGAGACTCTAACGGTAAAATAAAACCTACTCTGATGACAACTGCCTGGCTGCTGAGGTCTCCACACGTCTGCAGCAGCATTTTCCATAAACTTCCCTCCCTCTCTTTGATTTTTTTTATTCCCTCGTTAAGAATCGTTCCCACTCCAGCTTCCTGGTGATCTCTATTTAGGTGCTCAAGGCATGTGGTCAAAGGTCAGATTAATATTTATTTCATGTGTTGCCTCAGAGAACAGCGGGCGGCCGGCCTTTGAAGACTCGTGCATGTGCGGAGGTGGACGTTGGGGGGAGTGGGTGGGGGTCCTTTGACCAGGCAGACCTACAGAGGATACAGTAAAAAAGACGCTTTTCAAGGTAAACGGACCCGCAAATGAAACAGTGTGGGGTCGGGGTGCTAGGAGGAGGAGGAGGAGGAAGAAGGGGGGGAGGGCGGAGGTGCATTTTTTCCCCTCTCCACCCTCCACGTTTGCCTGTCTCGCCCATCCGCATGTTTGACGTCACAGCGTTTACGCGTCGCACAAACCAGCAGGCTGTTAAAACAGCCCGGCCAGGTGGAGCTGTCTCACACTTCCAGGGGCCTCTCGAACATATGAGACACAGCTGGTAGACAGGCCGACCCAGAGAGGGGGTGGATGTATGAAACGCGTTCAGCATACTTCACTTTCAACATCCCATTTAGCTCCGGACTGGGCGACCATTTCGTATGTGTTTATTTGTAGGGCATCATAGCACTTTCATAGGTGACAAATTGGTGACTGTTTTTAGAATTCAGGTCTGATTTTAACCATTTCTGTCAGATATATAGATGTATAGTTGTTACCATAGTAACGCCCATTCAACCTCAAGATATAGTACAGTGTCTAAAAAATGAAACCTTATGTAGTGACATTAGGATTAAAAACACAAGCCACATTTTTTTTTTTTTTTTTTTTTTTTTTTTTTGCAGGCGATTGTGTGACTGGTTCTACCAAGCTAGAACTCCCCATTTACACAGAGCTGGTTTGTCATCCCCCATACTTGTCCACAGGCCTGCAAAACACTGAGGTGGACCTGATTTATGGCTTTCAGGAGTCCAGACTCGTCAGCTCCAGCCGCCGTAGCCTGTGATATTGGTTTAGCCAAGCTTTTGATCAGAATACCTGGCTTAGCAGACCTTATCGGTAGCAGGACGTTATCACTCAGACGGCCAGTCCCTCGTGTGTCTCTCGGGTTTTGACATCAAGCAGCTCTGCACGTTCTTATCAGTGTCCATTACTGAGGTGTGAGCGCCAGATAAAGGTCAAACCAGTCACACAGGCCCGACAGAGGAGCTATTTAGATTGTTGTCTTGCTCTCATCACTCTCTGAGGTTGTACTGGTCTGTCAGTCAGAGGGGACCCTGGGCGATGGGCCGGCTCCTCTTCAGGGGATGCTAATCTGAGGAGCCATTAGAGCAGAGGCAGCAGAGCTGGTCTGGCCCAGGCCAAAAGATGATGAGAAACAGAGGTGAAGAAAAGCCTGAGGTGGAAAAAGAAGGGGGGGTGGATGTGCTGAACTATGCAGACTGTGAGGGGAGGGCAGCTCTGTTTTCTATTTGTGAGGATTAGGTTGACAGATCTGTATTTAGTTTCTTTGGGCCTCTAGCTGCAGCTAATCCCCCTCACCTGCAGCGAATGCCCCTGCTCCCTTTCCTCTGACCCCGCAGCCCCGGACTTCCCTCTTGCTCACCCCCTCCCACCCCAGCACAAACACTCATCCCGAGACAAGCACATGACTCGTTGCACTCTGTCTCCTCAGGTTAGGGCCTCACACTCGACACAATTCTCCACCCGACCAAAGGAACAGTGGGGGGCTCAGCCTTTTTGAAAACGGAAGAAGAAAAAAAAGCCCCCCCACATCCCGTGGTTTCACTCACGTCGAGATTTTTTTTCTCTGTTTGGCTGACGGGTTGTCCCTCATCACTTAGAGATAGCAATTACTCAGAAATTAAAAGCCATTACTACGGAAGCAGGTTGTCAAACCCACTCAGGAGAAAAAGGGGACCTTTGGTAAAGCTGCACATAAGGAATTATTCAGGGTCAGGTCAGGGGCAAGAAACGCTTTTTTTTTTTTTTTTGGAAAAGTTACTTATTTAAGATATGTGAAGCGAATACAATTATTTCCTAACTTTCTAACTTGCTTGTATCACGTGGGTGAAATGGGTTCTGTCTCACACTTCCCACTGACAGGAACCTCTACATACATAAACAGAAAAACACGCACTGTTGACACACCTTCTGCTCCAGACAGGTTGCAGCAAGCTTAACCAAAGGGTCTCATTATTCCCGAGAGCCACAGAGGGTGACAGTGGGGAATTTCCTAAATACCA
The DNA here is from genome assembly GCA_000180735.1 of Tetraodon nigroviridis. Taxonomy (NCBI): domain Eukaryota; kingdom Metazoa; phylum Chordata; class Actinopteri; order Tetraodontiformes; family Tetraodontidae; genus Tetraodon; species Tetraodon nigroviridis. The sequence goes on from CAAE01014729.1 coordinate 3,306,073, forward strand.
AAAATGTAGGCCTTTGCCCTAAAATCACAAGGTGTCTCGCAAAAGCTCCTGTGTCGCGTTCATGAACCAATATGTACCTACAAATTGAGTATGTAATATAATAATAACGTTGGCACTTTTATCCGGCATTCTGATTGTAAAAATACAGGGAGAAGACTCAAAATATCATCACATTTAAAAGATTCAAAATCGAGATAAAATTAATTGAATAAACGCAACAGGCTGGGCAGAATATTTAAAATGACCAGAGTTGAGGTAAAGTTACGACATAAACGGGTGACCATGAACACAACGTCAAGGTGAGTTTCTACTAATGGAAACAGCCAATCAGAGAGCAGATTGGACTCTACCGTCCAGTTAATTGTTCCGAGTCGACGTCGCGCAGATCTGCGTGGATATATAAAGCATGAATTCTGTGGAAATGTTTTCTGAAATCGACAAGCTCCGTCTTCAAATGCAGCTCAGCGTCCAAACGGCCGACTGGGAGCCGACTGAGGAAGAAACTAGTCCGTAAGTGAAAGCTAAATGTGCTAGTTCATGCTAACGCGATGCTAAAGTTGGTTAGCTATTAGCTATTTTTTTTGCCCAGTTTGTGATAATTCTTGATTACGTGAACCTCTGCCTAAAACCCAAGATTTTAGAATGTGTTGAGCTGCAAACTTGCGAAAAAATGTCGTAAAAAAAACCCGCAACCAGGACGATATATTGAGTAATTAGCTTGAGCTATTGGCTAATGGTCTGTGCCGGATAAACAGTGAATTTTGTGTTTAACATGCAAGATCACACTTTAACTGCTGAAAATGACGATTTTAGTGTTCACAGTTTTTATTCAGTGCTATTGTACATTCCTTTTGCCAGAAGAGAAGTTTTGGAACGCATTGAAAGTATAATTCTCGGAATAGTGACCAGTTTGTCCAAGGACGAAGCTCCTGTGCTGGTTCTTCCCAACAGATCCAGCTGGGCTAATGTCAGGTGACTGGGATTAAACACAATTTTTGGAGAAAAATCACTACAAAAAGACTGGGATCTGCGTGAGCCATTTGCCTTTTAAACTATAAATACAAGCGGTCACGTTGTGTAAAGGCATCAACATTTACTTTTTGTAGGATCTCAGGCCACACACGTTGATGAGATTGTTGTTTAATTTCCTCAGGAAATGCACCCTTAGATAAGCACAAAACAGATTTTTTTTCCCTTCTCACAGCCAGTCTGTGTACGTTCATGTAACCGTCCATTTTTGTGAATTTTTTTTTGTTGTTGTTGTTTGATTTGGAAGTTTTGACGGTTCTGTTGGGCTGCAGATGACTTCAGAAAACTCTGTCATCAGCATTCGGAGCAACTGCTCTTCGTCTGTCACTAAATTTGGTAAGATGGGAAACACACACCTCTGTTCTAAAATTCTCATTTATCTCACTAGATCTTTTCAAAACGTTAACAGATTCCGAAATGTGGGAGACCACACACAGGGGGGACAGTTTCAAAATATTTCGAGCATTTATCCTTCAAACACACATCAGTGGAGTCAGCTGCACCAGACCACACACACACACACCCCTGATGTTTGGAGGAATCACCTCCCAGTTTGTGCACTCACGCTATCTGGTGGAGACAACCTGAATGTTGATCCTAAATATAAAAATGTGGAGTCAGAACTCTGAATTGATGCATTATGTGCTCACCATTAATGATGAATGTTTTCTGTTTGTATTTTTAAGCTCAAACTGTCAAGATTCTCTCAGTCATCTACAGGCTTGTGCAGAGCAACTCATTCGCTACAAAAAGGTTTATTCTGTTACCAGTAAATACAGATATCTGGTGTTGGCTACGTATTAGGTGTTTCTTCAGGATGCACCTGCTGTTCCCACAGAGACATCTATTACAACAACACTCAGCTGTTTGGCTCCCAGAAATCTGTGGACAGCATTGTGGATGACATCTCCTGCTTGCTAAAGGTGCCTCGCAGGGCCTTGCATGTGGTAGGTGTGCGCTTGTCCTTCCTGATTAGACTGATTTCCTTTTATTTTTTTTTAAACTTGTGTTGATTTGTGAGCATAAAGATGGTGGTGAACTGCTTTTTTCACCAGTTGGCCACATCCAAAGGGCTCATCTCAGGTGATCTGTGCTATATGGAGGAAGACGGCACGAGGATCGAGTGTAACTCCAGTCAGGCTGTTGCAGTCTCCTCAAACATTGGTGGAATCAGAAGTATCCCTGGCTCAGGTTGTACGTGTCTGCGATGCGTGTATGCTGCGTTTTCCTTGACTCGCACCCAGATATTGTCTCATCTGCAAAGTTTGTCCTCATTGTGGAGAAGGATGCAACATTTCAGAGGCTCCTGGATGACGGCTTCTGCACAAAGCTTTCCCCTTGCATCATAATCACAGTGTGTTTTAGTGTTTTTTGTTTATTTATGATCCAAATGATTTGCCTGGAATCTTGCATCTGCCTGTGTCCGTTAGGGGAAAGGTGTGCCAGATGTCAACAGCAGGTTGATGGTGAGAAAGCTTTGGGATACGCTCCACATCCCCATCTTTGCGCTGGTGGATGCTGACCCTCACGGTAGGAACCATCTGTCCCATCCCCTCCTGCGTGCCTCACATTTTCCACATGTTCAACAGCTCCTGGCACACACACACCTCCCACCGAGCCAGCAGTGGTTTGCACCTGTTCGGCACATCGCAGTTCCTCTCCTCGCTGTTATTTCCGCCGGCGGGCTCTTATTTACTCTGTCAGGCTCCTCTCTGCTGAAGCTTTTTTCCGTTGCGTGGCAGGGCACATACGTAGAGTTCCACATCCTTCTAATTTCCGTCACACATTTCCGGGGATAATTGCTCTGGTGTGCCAGTGATTGCAGAGTGTCTCTGTCTGCTTTTGTGATATCTAGGGATTGAAATCATGTGTATCTACAAGTATGGATCGGTGGTGAGTCTGAGCTTATTTTAATGACGTCCGCATAGTTTATATGGAGGGGTTAAGGCGGTGTTTGCGGTTGTAATTCGGTGTCTCCACAGGCCATGTCCTTTGAAGCCCACAGTCTGACTGTCCCCAGTGTTATGTGGCTGGGCCTCCTCCCATCTGACCTGCAGAGGTTTGGACCCACCCTTCCTTACTTCCTACATCCTCCTGCTCCTAATTGGAATGACTATATTCCAGGGAATTGTTTGTTTTGGTTTCTGTTGCTATTGCCCTGTTTTTTCCCCTCCTTTGAGCTGCAACTGAGGCCATATTGATTTTTAAGTACAAGTTGTGGCTGTGACGGTTTTACAACCTATGTTTAATTGTAGTTTGTACAGGTTTCCTGTGGTGTTTGTTCTAAACATACACACCACTGGGTGAAATCAGTGTTGTATGTCCCAGGTTGCGTGTCCCACAGGACGTTCTCCTCCCGCTCACCAGGAGAGATGAATGCAAACTAGCCAGCCTTCTCAAAAGGCCGTACTTAACCAGGCAACCAGAATGGAGGAGAGAGGTAAGGGAAAACAACCAACCCTTTTCACCTTTGTGGAAAACTTGAATACAGTTAAAAACCTATAATGTGAACGTATGCTGTTGTGGCAGATGGAACTGATTCAGCAAACTAAGGTCAAAGCTGAGATACAGTCTCTGTCGGCCATTGCCCCTGACTTCCTCACCAACATCTACCTGCCCAACAAGCTGCGTTACAAAGGCTGGGTTTGAGTCCAGTGCCGCCATCTAGTGCAAAAAAGATGAACTACTATAATTGGTCACAACATTTAAGTTTACTTTTTAAATGGTTTGAAACATTTTAGCGAGTCTGCTGTATTTGCTTTTTTTTATTTCAAAAATGCATTATTTATCTGGCTCCCATGTAAAGTAAGTGGCAGCGTTAAAGTGCTACCCTGATTGCTGATTAGGGGATTTTTTTTTAACATTTGTTTAAGCAATGTTTCATATTTGTAAATGCCAATATTAATGTCAAAATAAATATTGGTAATCAGTTTGATCCCTTTGTCCCCAAATAACCAACACACCATCTGACCTAAACATAAAATACTCAGAACTCTTATAAATGTTAACTGAACCGACAGCACCTCTGATTTATTATCCCATTGCAAATAATTGAAATGCAGGAAAGAAATGTGTTCACATGTGAGTAGAAATCTGTAACTTATTTGCAGTACGTGGGATGGGCGCTTCAGGGTTATTCATGAAACAGATTGTCTTTTCCACTGTCCTTTGAGAAGGAGCTGCCAAACGGATCCTTGAAAGGCCTTCCCTCCCCTCCCTCTCCTGCTTGTCAAACGCAGATGACTGCCGAGCCGAGTGAATTAAAAACTGTGTGAGGGTTTACAGGATAACACTCTTGCCGGTCGGGGAATCATGTTTCTCAAGACACTTTTAGTCTGCTGCAAGTTGGACTGGGATGTGTTCAGGTAACAAAGATTGACTGAAGACGAGAACAGCTGTTTTCTTGATTGGTTAAGTGGAGTTAGCGGTCTAATATCTGACCTTTGTGGAGTAACGACTTTGCTAATCTCAGGATTTGCAGCATAACGACATGTTAATCGTGCCAGCTCTGTTCTGGGCTCCTCTTTCAGATCAAGAATAGCCAGAGTGAATGTGGTTCGTCGATGCCCATTCCTGAATACCGTGCCCAGCGTTTACCAGAAGCTGAGCACCAAGTCGGCACTGATGAGTTATGCCCACAAGTGCCCCGTGTTGATGGAGCTGGCCTCCAGAGCGCTGCCCTGTTCAGCCGCTGTGGCCAGAGGAAGCCCAGCAAATGAAGGTCAGTCACAGACCTGTGTTTTTAAATTCCAGCCGTCATTTTGCACGCAGGATTTGCATTTTGACCTGTGTTTTGTTAGACCAGAAGCATGAAATCACACGGCCCCCAAATGAGGCAACGCCACCTGCTGGCCCGACGGCTACCACCAGATGTCCTTTTCTGACTGCTGCGAGCAACAGGGTGGTCAGGGAGGCCAGTATGGAGCTGCAAGAAGACATCCAGGAGATGGTCTCTCAATGCAAAGGTGAACAGCCTCGCACATGTTTGTTGTGTTGAACTTGACTAACAGACTACAAAAACTATAAAAGGTGCTTTGTTTTGGTTATTTTTGCTAGTCAGTGATTCTATTGAGGGAGACAAGCTGAACTCGGGAGCATCTCACCTGCTAAAGGATCATTTATGTGACCGTGAGAAAGTCAAATTAATCTCCATAAATAATTTCATGGCACTTTTGATGTATTTTTAAAGCTCATTAAAGCGTCTCTTCACAGCTGTCGCCTTCAAGTACGACGAGTTCTTTGAAAAGTTGATTGAAAGCAGGAAGCGCGAGCACACATACAGGGTTTTTAAGACGCTGAACCGCTGTGCCCTCTCCTTCCCAATGGCAGACAGCTACACAGACTCTTTTCAAGCAAAGGAGGTTTCTGTCTGGTGCAGCAACGACTATCTGGGGATGAGCAGACACCCCAGAGTCACCCAGGCCATCATGTGAGCCGTCTGGCTGATTAGTTCTCTGCTGCAAAGTCTCAGAAAAGAGCTGATTTGGCAGAAATGTTTCTGTTGAAGGGAGACTTTGCGGAAGCACGGCGCTGGAGCAGGAGGTACACGAAACATCTCAGGGACGAGCAGATTCCACGTGGAGCTTGAATACGAGTTGGCCGACCTGCACAGCAAAGATGCGGCGCTGCTGTTCTCCTCCTGCTTCGTAGCCAACGACTCCACACTGTTTACTCTGGCCAGAATGCTACCAGGTACGTTCACGCTGCCGTCATATTATGCTTTTTGAGTGCAGGTTGTTTCAAAGCTGAAGAGCGGGTGGATCTCCTCTCCATCCCAAGGTTGCGAAGTCTACTCAGATGCTGGCAACCACGCCTCGATGATCCAGGGGGTGAGAAACAGCGCAGCCAGGAAGTTCATCTTCCGCCACAATGATGTGGGCCACCTCCACCAGCTGCTAGAGAAGTCTGACCCCTCTGCTCCAAAGATAGTTGCCTTTGAGACGGTGCATTCAATGACTGGTAAGTGTGCAGACGAGAAAATGAGAATATATGCATTTTTGTTGATGAATCAGTTGAGCCAAAGTCGTGCAGGTTTTTCCTGATATATTCTTGCCCTGTTGTGAGTCAGTAGACGCTTGGATACATGCGAGTTGTTTTAATCTGTGAACGGCTGCTGCGATGTTCTCAGGCGCTGTGTGTCCTCTTGAAGAGATGTGCGATGTTGCTCACAAATTTGGCGCCATTACGTTTGTGGATGAAGTTCATGCCGTGGGTTTATACGGGCCCAGAGGAGGAGGGATTGGTGAGAGGGACAGAGTCGCGCACAAGATGGACGTAATCTCCGGGACACTCGGTAGGCAAGACGCACACTAATCATATCATATGTTGGTCTCCCTGACTTGGTTTGCGTTCCAGGGAAGGCATATGGTTGCGTGGGAGGCTACATTGCCAGTACCACCGCCCTGGTGGACACAGTGCGCTCCTACGCCACCGGCTTCATCTTCACCACGTCTTTGCCCCCCATGCTGTTGGCTGGAGCCAAGGAGTCCATCGGGGTGCTGAAAGGGGAGGAAGGTCGAGCGCTGCGACTGAAACACCAGCGGAACGTGAAGCTGCTCCGGCAGATGCTGATGGACTCGGGCCTCCCCGTGACCTCCTGCCACAGCCACATTATTCCTGTTCGAGTGAGGAAACTGCTCATTCCAGATGACAATGACAGCTCCAAATCCAGTTTTTTATACCGAACGTGTCCGTTTCGCAGGTGGCTGATGCAGAAAAGAACACCCAGATCTGTGACATCATGATGTCTCGCTACAACATCTACGTCCAGGCTATTAACTACCCCACTGTGGCTAAAGGGGAGGAGCTGCTGCGCATAGCCCCCACACCTCACCACACCCCCCAAATGATGCTCACCTTTGTTGGTACATCTGTTGGGTACCGATCGCCTCTCCTGCCTCAGCGGGTTTCACAGATGGTTGCTGTTCTCCACAGACCGACTGGTGCAGACGTGGAAGGAGGTGGGCTTGCAACCGAGGGCCCACTCCTCTGCCGAGTGCCACTTCTGCCAGCAGCCTCTCCACTTTGACCTCATGAGCGAGAGAGAGAAGTCCTTCTTCACCGGGCTCAATCACCTGATACCGGCAGTCGCGTGATGTTGCGGAAATCCCACAAAGCCAACGGTCAAGTATACAAACTCATCGCTACGTGAAGTATTCAATAAATGTGCCGATGGCGTGTTTCATGCCAGATCTGTCTGCTGTTTCCTTCAGGCAGCTTCTGAGCAGTTAGTTTGATGAGAATATAGTGGAAGCAGATGTCGATTTCCCACAATAACTCGGATGACATAGACACAAATCATGACAGCTTAAAAAGGGGGAGAGTGGCTCTTGTAAACATGGTTAGATGGCGGCCTGTCTTTACCACACGGTGGCAGGATGCTCCTCCGAGCTGCGGCTGCTGGTGTCTGACGTCAGACGCCCCTACCCCTCCATCGGGTGACTCATAGCCTGCACAGCAGCCTTCACAACGCACCACTAGATGGTATCAACGGAGGACAGGATATTGTGCTTCCTATCCAGATAGCAGGGCCGTGCTTATTGGTTGTAAGCGACATGCGGGACTTTACTTCAGCGTAGTAGAGAAGACAGAATATCAGGAACTGTCGGACCTTTTAAATGAACTGTCAGATTTATCTGCTGTCAGACTGCTGGTTTTATTCATGGAGGATATTATGGATGTGGTATTGTGGTATTTACATTTGCCCAGTTAAGATGAGATCAGCTTTATGAAAAAAAATTGGATCGGGCAGAGTAACACAAATGGAGAGGAAATGATGTGGTTATCTGCACTTTTGCATCTAACGTTTGTGCAACAGGTATGCCAGTCCACGTTTCACTGCACCCCCCCTTCCGGAGAATTACCATCAGCTCACGTTTGAAGCACGTTATGTAACAGTGTTGGTGGAAGTGGAGCAGTCAGGTGACCCACGCTCGCATGCAAACTCAGAACACCACCTTCACGTTCATCTTTATCGGCAGCTGTAGACGTAGTTGAGGCTATGTGGACGTTCGGTCATTTCTCTCGTGCGCTCTGATGCAGCTCGCAGGTTCTGCTCTTTTGACTGGTGTGTTTGTCAGCATGAGAACAATCACCGAGCACTGGGATCGTTGGGATTGTTTCAAGTGTCAGAGATTAGTCCTGTCAGGGGATGCTGTTTATTTTCAGACACACTGGAGGCAAACACCTCTGTAAAGGCCACAGGCAGCTTGTGTGTGTGTGTGTGTGTGTGTGTGTTTATTTTTTAAGCTGTGGTCTGCAGAGGAAGTAGGTGTCAGAATGGTGGCTGTTGTGTGACAATGGTATGATGAGTGTTGTTGTTGATAGTCTGATCAGCATTTGTGTGTGTGTGTGTGTGGTGTGTGTGTGTGTGTGTGTGGATTTAGCTCTATTCCCTATTCTGTGTTAATCCCTGCGCTCTGCACATCTGTGTCTTCCCCCTCACTCACGTGCGCAGACGGATGATCTGCATGGCTGTGTTATTACACGTATCCCGCTCTCTGGAAGGAGTTTGCGTTCTATATAGACACACCTGTTTTTGAATTTTGTGTTTTGGTTTTTTTTTTTTGTGACATAAAAAGCTTCTTGCTCACATTTATGCACTTTACTAGCACGATCCATCACTTCTAAGGATACATTTGCCTCTATCTTTATAGAAATTGCAGCATGTTTGAAGAGAGAAAAAAGTAGGGAAATTTAAATTTATTAATAGTAAGTGACTGCTATTTCAGATTCAAGAGTCATTAACAATTAAATAGGTATAACTATCACATCTGAGGCCGCATTGGAGTAGAGGAGGGTAGTTACCTCTATCTGCTCACAGCATCTCTCTGCTTTGCAGCTGTTAAACGTTTAAAAGTTGGTTAGACTTTATTATCGCGGAGCCGTTCAAGCGGCAACTTTTTATACTGCGACTTTAAATCAAACGGAATAAGCCCCGCCCCCTGGGACGCTTTACTGTCGACCAAAAAAAAAAGAGAAAAAAAAAAAAAAGCTCCCGTGCATCGGAATGGTGAAGCGAGAGTGTGCGCGGAGGAGGATCCTGGAGCGGAGTGCCCGAAGTTGATGAAGAGATTACCCACGGTTAAATAGTCGTGTGCGGACTTGCGTGCGGCACAGATTCCAAGTGCGAGCGGGTCCGACGCGGGCTGGGGCTCACCGATGGACGCGGAGGGGAGGAAAAAGAAGAGGGAATCCGAACGCAGCACTGGCGGCCCGACGCGCTCCTTCGCCCCCTCGGCTGAGATGTAGTTGACGGATGGTAGTCAGCGTTCGTGCTTGTAGTAATGATAGAAGTCCGACATGTCTGATGCGACGCCGAGTAAAAGCGTGGAGTGGCTCCAGGAGGAGTTGGAGTCCGGGGGGAATTCGCTGCTCCTGCTCGACTGTCGCTCGCATGAGCTGTACGAGGCGTCCCACGTCGAGGGCGCCATAAACCTGGTCATACCGGGGCTCATGCTCCGGAGGTTCAAGAAGGGGAACATCCCCATCCGGACTATCATTTCCAACCACGAGGAGAAGGAAAAGATCCTCTGGAGGTGTAAGACGGACACGGTCGTCCTGTACGACGAGTGCACGGCGGACTGGCAGAACTGCGGCGCGCCGGCGTCGGTTTTGGGTTTGCTGCTCCAGAAACTCTGGGAGGACGGCTGCAAAGCCTTTTACCTGGAAGGTAACCGCTTTCCCCGGCTGTGTGTGGAGTTTAGCCGGTAATTACGCGCGTATATGGGTTTAAAAAGTGCGCTTTTACGCAAAAGCTAACTACTGGAGCGCTTACGACGCCTGGTATCTTTAAGAAATACGTTTGTGGTTAATGTCTCTAGCAGAAACAACAGCGAATTTATTCGTCTATGTCCGGTTTTTTTAAAAAAAAGGCAGCATTTTCCTGGAAGACTGTGGCTTCTGTGTCGGTGTTTCTCCGCGGTTCCAAACTTTGTGTGCGCTTGTGTGTCACTGAGATTCTCAATTAAAATTCCAAAATGGCCGCGCGATGTTTTGCTCCAGCAGGAACAGGCATGCGTTTCATGAATGGCCTCTCCGGAGGGGGAGGCTCCCGGGCAGCCCTGCTCCGCCGTCCGCAAGCCTCGTCGCCATTGAAAAACTGCACTCATTTATGTCACATCGGTTTATAAGGAGTCCATTTTCTTGTTTTTTTTTTTTTTTAGGTGGCTTCAGAAAGTTCCACACCGAGTACCCAGAGCACTGTGAGACCCTCATCGACAGCTCCTGCCCCAGCTCCTCTCCTCCTCCGCTGTCCGTTCTGGGTCTGGGGAACCTGCGGATCAGCTCCGACTGCTCCGACGGGGAGTCGGACCGGGAGCCGAGCAGTGCCACGGAACCCGAGGAGAGCCCCGTCCCCGGGAACCAGCCCGCCTTCCCCGTGGAGATCCTGCCTTACCTTTACCTGAGCTGCGCCAAAGACTCCACCAACCTGGACGTGCTGGGCCGCTACAACATCAAGTACATTCTGAACGTCACGCCCAACCTCCCCAACATGTTTGAGCACGATCGGCGCTTCAGATACAAAAAGATCCCCATTTCTGACCACTGGAGTCAGAACCTGTCCCAGTTCTTTCCGGAAGCCATATCATTCATAGGTGGGCGAGTGTTCCTTTATTACCAGTTTTCATTTCTTCGAAGCACAGAGCAACGTGTTATAACACGAACAGGCCCGGTTGTCCAATGATGTGTTGTAAAGTAAGTGATTTGTTGACAGTTGTTCTTTGTGCGTAGAACTGGTTCTCGGGCTCTTCCGCGTGCGAGCCTTTTCGCTTCCAGACGTGTTTCGACGCTGCCCTTTTTCAGCCGCTTACATTTCATTGATTAGAGAGCAACCAAGCGTCGGGTACACCCGCTGTTCCGGACCACAGAGTTTCAGTTTTACTTCTGAATCGGCAGCATGTAAAAACCACAGGTGACTTGTTTGTTTGGTGGTTTTTCAGCAACAGGCGCTATGAACTAGTTTGTGCTTGTTTTTTTGAGGTAGAAGAGGGGAAGGAAACGCTGTTTCCACTTTGCGGGTGTTGCACCTGACTATGAGATCACAAATCTGTCAAAGTTCGAGCTGGTTGCCTCAATAACAATCAGTAAACTGTCAGTAAATATACGCAGAATTCCAGGAAAGGCTGTTGACCAAAGACGGATCATCTGGTGTGTTTTCCCACCCCCACAGATGAGGCCCGGTCGAAGCAGTGTGGAATCCTGGTCCACTGCCTGGCTGGCATCAGCCGCTCGGTGACGGTCACCGTGGCCTACCTGATGCAGAGGCTCCACCTCTCCCTCAACGACGCCTACGACTTCGTCAAGAGGAAGAAGTCCAACATTTCGCCCAACTTCAATTTCATGGGCCAGCTCTTGGACTTCGAGAGGACGCTGGGGCTGCACAGCCCCTGCGACAACCGCTCCACCAGCACCGCGGAGCAGCTCTACTTCACCACGCCGACCAACCACAACGTCTTCCAGCTGGACACGCTGGAGTCCACGTGAGGACGGGTCCGTCGGCTGACACAAGCACTTGGTTAGTTCCTGTACTCCCGCACCAAAAAGTACTCGTGTGTCTTTTTAGAGCTCCTTTCTCGATGCCTTAAGCCTAAACCCAGGGCCAATCGTGTCCTCTGAACTCTTCTCCCAACTCTGCGATTGTAGTTTGACTGTTATTCACCGGCTTTAACCTGGACGTCCATGTATTGCTTCGATCGTTGCCTTGATGGCCTGAAAGCGAGTCTTTGGCCAGTAGGGGACCAAACCTGAGACTTTTCCACGGTACCCAAGCTGAGGGGAAAACAGACACTCGTCCGCCCTTGGATTACTGTTCTTTGGCAGCTCTTCACAGGAGAACCCCAGATGGCTTCTGTTCTTTAACTTCAGTTACTTCACCATGAACGCCATTTTTATATATATCTATATATATATATATCTATATATAGATATATATATGGGGGGGGATATAATCAAAAATAGCTTTCATAGTTAAGCAACTAAAGATCAAATCACAGATAAAGGAGTTATAGATAAAGGATTTTTTGATCTAACTGTAGGTATATTTTTCTTGTATATATCTATATATATATATCTATATATAGATCTATATATTGATATATATATTAAAAAAAAAAACCCCCAGCAAGATAACAAAGTTTAGCTCTTACACTCCTTTTCTGTTGCTCATTATGTGTTATTAACATGTAATTGCGTTCTTGTGTCGCCGAGGCCTTTGCCTGTCCTTAAATGGAGATGTAGCACGCAGGAGCGTCTCTGCCACGGCCGAAAAGAACGGCCGTGTTCCAAGGAAGCGCATGTTCATCAGCAGCTGCCTGCATCTGTGGCGCCAGTGCTAAAAGGCGGGGTGTAATAAGCGGTGCTGCGACGCCCACAAACGCGCGAGATGGACGCGTTTGAAACGCGTGCTCTTACCTCACAGAGAGAACCTCTTCAGGGATTTTTTATACGAGCTGTTTGTATCTGGTCACAGCCTCCTTAAGTGCATCTAAGGGCTTTTTTTCTGCTTCGGTTTGTTCAAAGAGATGTACATAAAATGTGACATTTTCTCAGAACCATGAAGGATGCGAATGTCACCCCGTCTTGACCCTTATGTGTAGTTCATGTAAAGCTAAATGTCCAAGACATCCTGTACAATTTATACGACAAATATATGGTCTATTTTTACGTGAATGCCTTTTGTTCGGCTTAATTGTGTACCTTTTCCTGATTCAACTAGCCCAAACTCTGGCGCCCTGAGAGCGTAGGGCCGGCCAGGCCTGCGCCTCGTGTCCTGTCCCCCACAGCCCCGCTCACACTGACACACTGAGTGACGGGGCCGGATCTGTCAATACCACAGGGTGGTACACACCCACTCGCACAGCACTTTGAGGAACAGGAAGATGACACAGCATGCAGTCAGTTGTAGATAAAAAAAAAAAAAAACGCTGTTGCAAAAAGCTGCAGTTTTCATGTGGCGGTGCAGAGAAGTCGAAACAACTAAAGAACCAGGAACAAACGCGTCGATGAATCTGAAAAATGGATTGTTTTCTTTTGGTGTTTACCTTCCTACCAGCCTTTCAGTACATTTCTAGTCCATTGGAGATACATTTGGGCCCGTGAATGAAGGTTTCCGGGGTTTGCGCTCGCCTTCTTAGTCCCTCCCTGATGAGATTATCTCACAAACTGCGGCCAATCTTTCTGTGTCAGGCAGGGAAAAAAAAAATTCCCTTGTTGATCTGGGAAGCAGTTCACGGTCCAATAACTGTCACTCCGCGGGGCTAAATGACAGTAAAACTGCGTCTTAACGGGCCTGGCCTGAGCTCCAGGACCCGGGGTCAAAGCAGGAAGCGAGGCTGAAAACCTCCGAGGGCAACGGCGCGTGAAGAGGCTTGTCTCAGCAACACCTTCGCCTTGGCGACGGTAAAGGCTGCGGAGCGGCGCATTTTCCAACATGACTGAACCTGGCCGGCCACATACCTGCAGGACCAGCCTATAATTAGATCTAAGGAGACACCCACGGCGCAGCGCGGCGCGGCACAGCACAGCACCGCCTGGAACGCACGCTGAACATTTATCCAGAACACCGCACTCAGAAATGGGCGATATCCGTCATGTCCTTCATCCATCAGTTTATCTCACCTGCGTTGGCGGCGGCTGAGGCCTGAAGCTTCATGTCGTCACATGCACCTTTCTCTCGATTGCTGTGACTCTCTGTAGGAGGTCGGCTGGTTATATCTGGAAAAGGGATCTGAAATATCACAGAACATTTCTCAAGGATTCTTAATATAGTATAACTGAACATGTCAAAATAGCCTAAATGTTACTCCCTTACTACTCTTAGCCCAGTAATCCCCCCTCACCACTTTGGTATGGTCCTGCCCAAGATTTCTTCCAGTTCTTCCCTGCTTCTTTTAGTTTTCACCACTTTAAACATTTTTATAGGGTTTTTATTCCTATATTTCAACTTATTGTCATTGTTTGGTGACTCATGGTAACAACAGTGCAAAAAAAATCTCCTACATCCCGCCTAGCTGCTAATTGGTTGTAGCTAACACGCTCTAAAATGATGCGCTCAGGGCTTTTGTTTGTGTGTTTGACTCTTCTGCAGTCACTTTTGTCAACGTCTTGGCTGCGGCTGAGACCTGGGAGAGTTAATCATAGCTCTGCTTTGTGTAATTATAAATCACGTCGTGGGCTGCTGCTGCTGCCAGCTTTAAAAGCAAGGTGTGGGTCCTAATTGCTCGCCGCCCCCCTTCTGATGCTAATCAGGAAAACCGGTTGGAAACTCGCTCTTAAACTAAAAGCCTATTGTGAAACCTCACTAAAGAAGTGTTTATAATTTCTTTTTCTTTTTTTTTCTTTTGGTTTTGTTTGTGTATTTTGGGAAGGAAGACTTTTCGGTCCTGTTACATTTGCCCAGGAAGGGGAAGCGGAGACTAGCGCAGCGCTGACTCAGCAGCGGTTGCTAGGGAAGCAGATGCACACGATTCAGAGTAGATTGTAGCTTGGGTTGGGGGGGGGGGCTGAACAGGGCCATGTTCCTCTGTGTGTGTGTGTGTGTGTCTCGTAGAGCAAAAGCCGGTCGTAGCTGGTACACACCTGCTGCGGTTCCAGAGCACACTTAGCATGCTGCATGACTGACAGTCATTTCACAGCTGCTTCAGCCGCCGATGAACAATAGGCGCTATTGTTCACTCGTGCGCTCGTGCCCCTTCGTGAGAGCCGTCTGACTTGAAGCCACAGTTTGACAGCAGCGGTGATCTCAGGTTAAGGGTCCCACATGTGCCAGAAAAACCGAGTTATGCTAATTCATTGTAAAAAGCAGCCAACAGCTTTAGCTAAACTCGACAAAAACATTACCAAGCATTTAATTTAAGCAGATTCTATCATTTAAATCCTCTTCTTGGGTAAATAAACAGTAGATATCGTTGCATTATGGTTGGATTCTGGAGAGCAGAGATTTTTCGCTCTGACCAGCAGATGTTCGGGGCAGAGGACGGTAATCCTAATCTCTGTATTTTGCTGTCACTGACATCATGTCACAGAATAGGTGATGACATCACGGACGCTGCACCGCCCTTGCACGCTAGCTTCCTTTTTAAGAAGAGCCGCACGGTATCAACCAGGCACTCAAATCATTCTGTGACAGTAGTGAAAAATATCCGAGCGCCTGTCAGAACCATGCCAGGAACGTAATCCTCCCTCCATTGTTGGGGACGGTTATGAACCATAACTGGCCGAAAACCTTTTAACAAATTTCACGAGAAAAACATTAGCTTCCCGTCCCCTTCAAGGGAGTTTCCACAAGCCTAATCTGGACTATCTTTTTCCAACTAGCTCTCATCATCTCCTGAAACATTCAAGTAAACACCTCCAAGGAGGAAAAGCGTGTTAGCTTTGGCAGGCAGGATACTGGGTCATGTGTAAGGCCGAGCCACATGGAATACTGGTGGCAGCCATCTGTTTGGAGCAGAAGTCTCTCATTTCGTGGCCAACATCACCATCCGGTGATGTAGCTGAGCCTGCGCTCGCCGAGCGACGGGCACAGAGTCTCATTTGTGCGTGAGTTTCGTTAGTTAGGCTGCTGGTTCATGCCTCCGTGGCGCCGTCATATGTTCCCCTACGGTGGCCCACAGATCTGCCGAGTGAGCCAACGAGCATGTTTGACCCCCGGGATGTTCTTCTGTCCAACACGCCTGACCAAAATAATGATGTCACGTCTGAGAGAGGAGGGATTTCCAGGCGGGCTAATGAAACAAACTCAGACTTTACAATCTCAACTGTATTAGGACGTAAATACACTTGTGTACTTTAAGGTAACTTCTGTTGCTTTAACGTTATTCGGTATTATGTTGCACGGCTCCTCTGTCTCTGTCTCTTTTTTTGCCCAAAAGTTCCCAATAACCTGCAGCAGATGGTTCCGCTTACCTAAGAAGGCAGATGGAAATTGCAAACTTAATGTTTTCTGTCTGGGCTAACATGGTAACACATTTAATTTAGTAGTTTTTGGGTGTTAGCCAAGATGGAACATTGATCTGGATCCTCCACCAGACCAAACAAACCACATTGTTACTCTTCTCCCATTAAAAATAGGAGCTAAACGTTTCTTCTGTTTACACACAGACTCCAAACTGGTAAAAATAGCAAAAACCCTCCAGTTGTGCATTAAATCCAAACAATCGGCGCTTTTCATTTGAAGCCATGAATAGTTGTTGTGGAATTCCGGCGTGCGGCGTCCTCCACGCTCGCCGTTCTGGGGGCCTTTATGGACGGACGTCTAATGACAGAGCTTCAGTGTTCCCGGCACCACAAGTGGGATGGAGCGGCGCGATACAATATTCCGTCTGTTCGGGTTTGACTAGCGGACATTCCGCGCCTTTGTCCACAGCCTTCCACTTCCTTGTTGTGCGTTTATGACCGCAGAAAAAACAAAACTTGACATTTCCTCTTGAAAAGGTGTGAACGTAAAAGTTTCTGTATTTATACTGTGAAATATTTAGTGATATTCCATTATTTCCTTTTAGCTTCCAGACAAAAAACAACCCAGGAAACAGACTTCCAAGAAGTGGAACATCTGAAATTATGATCTCATGACCCAAAACGGGAGACAAGCTCACTAATTATCTGACCGGATCACTTTCAATTATACAACTAATGTGCGTATTTGAACCTGTAATGTTTTCTACTGGGTGGCTTCCAAGATCATGTGATTGAAACAAGAAAAACAGGAATCCTTGCAGCCCAGCTGCCTGCTGGCTTCAAACTAGGTCTGGTGTGTGGGCGGCACAGAGATGGAATGAGCGCTTCGTGCTTCCCAGTTCGGAACCATGTCCGGGGTATTCCTCGCTTTCCCAGCGGCTGCACGTGTCTGCGACTCTCTGAGCAGCCATGTTGAAATCACCGTTGTCGTTTGATTTGAGGAGCGTGAAAAGACCTGAGCTCGACTAAATTCTACCCAAACCTGACCCGAGTTTAGGATTCTGCCTCCGAATGTTCTTCCTCCCACTTCTTGTTGCAGGTATGAAGCTCATATTTCGGTCAGGTGTTGGGACCCTGGTACAGACCTGTTCCGGGCCCCCAGCTCCCGTCCCCACTGCTACACCCCCACTAAACCGCCTCATCCTAAGACTCCTCCCCAAACCTGTGTGAACCTTTAACAGCCGTTTAATCCTGGTCCAGAAACATGCTTCTGTTTGTCAGTAAAATGAAACTGAATGAAGTCGGTTGCTTGTTATATAAAAGACAGTGTGTGTGTGTGTGTTTTCAAAGAACTAGGTGTGTGTGTGTGTGTGTGTGTGTGTGTGTGTGCCTTGAACTCATTATCAGCGGAGGCGCGTAGCTGCAGTTTGAATTAGCACCAGCAGGAATGAGTCATCAGGCCCGGCTTGCATAACTTCTTTATTTCTCCACAGAATTCGGCTCTAGTGCGCCACACCCCAGATTCATTCACACACTCCGTCTATGGCCGGGCCTCTCATTGATGACAGCAGGAGGACCGCTCATCCTGACAGCGAGCTTATTGAGATTAGAAACAAAGTCTGGCAGCCGAGTAGCACAGTCTGCGTGATGGAAGGGCGGCCGGTCGAAATTGAACGCAACATTTTTTCGGCGGGTGTTATCTGCGTTTCGCTGAAGTGCAGCTGGGCTAGAGATGACGGAGTGTGTTATATTAATCAGACTTGGGTTTGGCAGAGCAGCTCCTGCCGATTGTGGATGGAAATCTCAGAAGTAACACAGATGGTTGGGACTGAATGGAAGTAAAAGGACCCTGGGGGAGGCAGGGGGAGAAGGAGGGAGGCTGGGAGGAACTTAGATACTGTCATCAGTCAGGCCACTGATGTCACTGATTCACAAAAAAAGATGAATATATATGGAAATCATCATTAAATATCTGAACAGGTTTAAGTCACTGATGTCTGCTCATGCAGAGTTACAGTTATAATGATATAGACTCTCTATACACACAATGTGCAGTTATTTTCTGCATCTTTATCCTTCTTTAAGGCTGCTCTGCTGTGCAATTTCCGCCTCTTCTGTTTCCTGTTATTCAGACAGAGACGGTTGTGTTTTTCTGCTGCCACCAAGCGGTCGCAGCCGGAGCTGCAGGGACCCTTAACCTGCAAACTGGGATGTAAGTCACAACAAACAGCATTTATTCATTCATTTAGCTCCAAAACCTCCCAGACGTAAACATCTCTGATTCATCCTCGCTTGAACCAATTGCCCGTGCTGCTAAAATGTCTCGGTTGTTTTTATTTTAATGCGCTCTCTGTAAGAATTAGAGCTGCTTAACAATAGAAGTGGTAGTTCTTGGGAGATGAATAGCATTCTTTATTTGGACTGATTTTGCCAGTCTATCCAGAGCCCCTAACATGGGCACCAACATGATGAGACATAAATAGCTCCGTCTCAATAGACGTGTAACCGGACACGCCACAGTAATCGAGGGAATAGTTCACATTCCGTGTACGTGAGCCAGAATTCCGCTAAAATGCATTTATGTGTATATTCAGCGAGGCTGTGGTGAAGCATTAGCATGTTGTCTTTCCAGCCAATTTTGTTGATTTGAATAGGATGTAAAAAGTGATAAAAACTCCAGATGATCAGTGCAGATTAGTTTTATGAATGGACACACCAGTTGCTGCTTGGACAAAGGCGTCCTCTTTATTACACCATCAGGCTGTTAGAAAGACAAAGGGGGGGCCTGAGGGTGTCTTTAACATACACAAATATATAAAGGCAGCACATCAGAACGTGTACACAGGCCAGGTCAAGCAAAGTCTGGGAAGCGTCTCCGTCTCTAGCGAACAAACGAGCCGCTCACGGATGAGCTTTTGTGGGAAACAAACCCGGATTTGATGTCAGCCAAACTGGTTCTCGACGAGGCCTCTGTAGAAAATATAAGTAATTTGGAGACATTTACACAGATTTGCTTACACGGGCTGCCAAAGTAGTTACAAACTGTATTTACAAGGATGTAAAACAGAATAATTCAGCTGCAGAATTTGACCGAATCTTGCGAAAGACGTCCAGGTATTTCTCCTTGGTGGGCGGGGCGTTCAGGGTTGGGGGTTACTCCACTCCTTTCATGAATTCCAAGAACTCTGTCAAGTCAAAGACATCACAGTCAGACAGTCAGCAAAAGAACCAGCCAGCAGAAACCCCCCCTCTCTCTCACCGTCGTAGTCTATTTTGCCGTCGTTGTTCTTGTCTCCGTCCTTCATCAGCTCCTCGATGTCGTCCTCGGTGATGGTCTCTCCTGTTGACTCCAGCATCATTTTCAGCTCCTCCAGATCGATGTATCCATCCGCGTTCCTGCAGAGTCCAAACCCGCAGTCAGAACAGCAGACGGCGCTCCCCAGACGCAGACGAGCGCGCCTCTTCCGTGTCCCTCCACTGATCCCGTCCTCCGTGTGAGTCTTCTAAACGCTCCCTGGAGCGAGGCGACGTGCCTCTCCGCGGTTCCGTTGACCGGGGAACTCACTTGTCGAACATGCGGAAGAGCTCGGCCAGCTCCTCCTCCGACTTCCCCTTGCTGTCATCCTTCATGCACCTCACCATCATGACCAGGAACTCGTCAAAGTCCACCGTGCCGCTCCCTGCACACGCATTTCATTAGCGCTCTGACCTAAATATCAGTTTTTGGGTTTTTTTAGTTTTTCTCTCTTTTCCTAGCTCTGATTTACCGTCTTCGTCCACCTCGTCGATCATCTCCTGCAGCTCCTCCGGTGTGGGGTTCTGGCCCAGCATCCTCATCACCTTCCCCAGCTCCTTGGTGCTGATGCACCCGTCCTCGGCGTCTTGCACGAAGATGTCAAAGGCGGCCTTGAATTCTGCGACCCAAAACCGACGGGAGTTAAACTGCGGACGGTGAGGTGAAACGGTATTTTTTGTTCTACTCACCATTCTTCTGTTCCTCCGTCAGCTGCTCAACCTGAAGGAAAAAAAGAAAGAACAGAACTTGATCTCAGGGCGATGGCGTCCCACCAGCCAGGACCGTTTCGGTGGCCCATCTCTGATAAAACGCTAAATCTAAGTATCGTATGTGAGAGCCAGTAGGTGGAAGAGTTAAAAATAAACCGGCAGGAGGATCCACAGATAAAGGCCGCGGTAGACGCGGCTTTAAATTAGCGTGGCCGTGGATCCGGCCCAACAATGGAGCCGTAATCCTGGAAAAGCTACCACGAATGAGAAATAGAGACAGCTGCTTATGTAAGAGTTATTATCTGACGTCCACTGTAAATTAGACGCACAAGCGCTGGCAAACGGCGCTCACGCACGCGCAGACATACGATCTGGTGATGATATATGAAAACTTCCATCCAAACTAACACGTGTGATCTGCATTCCAGAGCGTTTTTAACGTCTCGGCCGCAGCCCGCATTTGGGACGTGAGAGGCCTGGGGAGCCAGCTGACCGTCCGGGGAGGCGGCCGACCCACAGCCGCACAGCTCACAGATAATGCCGGAATCCGGCCTGGGGGGTGGGTGGGATGGGGGTGGAGAGGGGCGGGCGGGTTATCTAAACCTGAAGCCCTTCCCTGGCTCCAGAGAATCACGGCCGCAGGAGCGTCTGAGCAACTGGCCATAATTAGCCACAGGAGGAGGGACGGTTCCATTTGAAGTCATGGATGAAGCGGCTAAATGTGGGGGGGCAAAGAGGCCGAGAGGGAAGCGTCTCCCATCAGGCCTGGACAGAGATGGAGACAGCTCCTTCCTGGGGATGGAGGCGAAGCTCTGCCGGCTGCATCAGGAAGGATTTGTCAAACACCCCAGCAGCGATGAAGACGCTAAGGTGGGGTTTATGCACATTTAAAGACAAATACCTGAAAAGTCCGCACTCAACTAGGGTAGACACATCATTTCCATATGCATTCATCCCAAAACTTCAAGGATTAGAAGTTCTGACTCATCAGGAACAACATTTGCGCTATTCCAGATTTAATCCGTGCAATTTTTTCTGTAATAATCCAACAAATGTATCACTTTCTCAGCTGTCAAACCTGCGAGGAGACGTACCGCTGCCTTGTAGATGTCGTTCATGTTGGAGGCTCGTCGCTGCCGTCCTGCTGCCTGGCTCAGAGGTAAGAGGTACTGTCCAGCCCAGGGCAGGACACTGGCCTCAAGCAAAGAGGGTTTTATAGCCGGAGCCTGGGGCCGTCTGGTCCCTCCCCGGGCGCAACAGGCCCCCCTCGGCTCGCGCCTCCATAAATGTGTGTGTGTGTGTGTGTGTTTGTGTGTTCCGTTCGGCCAATCTGTCACAATCGCAGGGCTCAGATAAAAATGCGACAGCTCTTGGGGGGGATACTTTGGAATGGAATGGAGGGGGCTGGTGGGGGATGGTGTGTGTGTGTGTGTTGGGGGGGTGCGTGGGTAATCTCCGGGGAGGAGGCTGGAGAGACTCTCAACATTCCTTTAGACTCGAACCGGTGACAAACAGGACTCTGGAGATTCCACGTGCAAAGGTGGGGTGGGTGGGGCCGGGGCCACAGACCGGAGGGGGCCGAGTGTTTACCGGCGGGGTTATTACTGAAATACGGCCATTTTGACTTTAAAAAGCAGGGAAAGTGCTTGAAAAGTCATCCCATTCAATACAGATTCTCTTCCTCCCTTTTCAGGGGCTCACAACTGCTTCTGGAAACAGATTCATCCTTTTAAATCTCCAGAAGCTGCAGCCTGAGGTCTGCAGCCGCTCCATTATTACCCGACTCGTCTCCTTGGAGACGCTTTGGCGGGCTCTCACTGCAGCCGCGGACGCGCTGAAATGAAAGGTTGGGTACGTTGTACACCAAATCCCCAGCATGAAGACGTTTAGAGGCGAGTTTCAGGCCCGGACAGCCTCGTTGGCCATGATCGATGAGGTCGTTCTCGGGTGCAGTCGGCAGGGGGTGCTGTTCGCTACATGACGGCTGCGTTCAATTGTTGCGCAAGGCTGCCTCCGGTGCCCAATTTACCCACTGTGGGGTAGGTGAGAAATCTGGGTCAAAGAAAGCAAACACTGGCACGCACGTTTAAATTGAATTCTACACGGTGCAGCACTTTCCGACGCGGGATTTTTCATATTCCTCTGAAACAAGGCCATCTCAATCGGTTGACTGTGCAGCACGCGCGCGCGCGCGCGCACACACACACACACACACACACACACACGAGCGCGCGAGCGTGCTGTGGCAGGCATTCTGAGTGATGAGTGATCATGCTGGTTTATAATGGGATGCTAATGGGGATTGGCACAGTTTACAAGCATCTTCCAGCCACTCGGAGGGAGCTCACACTGAACATCACACGTGTCCAACTGGAGCGCGGGTACGCGCACAGCTCTCCCCGCACGCTCGTGGCGAACACGCGAAAACCAGAAAGTGGCCGCACTTGTACTTGAAACCGGGGTGGTTTGGAGACAGGATGGGGGTGGGGCAGGGAGTCTGGGGGGGCCATGACATCTTGCGCGTGCGGTGAGTCTCCGGCACCATCCGTCACCTCTTTTTGGTCCTTTCTCCTTTTGCTCTGGTGCGTTCAGGGCTCCGGGAATCTGTCATCGCTTCCATCAGCTGAAGCCAAAGCATATTGATGAGTCCACACAGTCAGACTGGTTCATTAGCAGAGTCCTGCAGCCTGGCGGATGCCAGGATTGACAGGCAGCGCTGCGGGGGGGGGGCGCACTGGATCCAAACGCAAAGGCTCCGTGCGCGTGTGCGCGCAGCGAGCGGAGCGCCACATGCTGGCGCACACGGCACCGAGAGCATATGGATTGGGGTTTTTTTCAGTCAAGCCCTCCACCAATTTCCTCCCAGGCTGACGAAAGCGCCAGCCATCTCCTCCACGCGGCGCAATCAGACGGCGCATCTCAAATCCACAATTCAGCGCACACCACTTTTTGAGGGGTTGCCATAGAAACTCTGCTGGGTGGAAGCGGGCAGAAAATGAGAGGAGATGAGCGGGGCTATTCCCCCCCCTTTCTCTCTCTCTCTCTCTCTCTCCACCTTTCTGCCTGCCGCCACATTTTGTCCTCACAGTGACTGTATTATTTTCCATATTGTGCCTTGGGCGCATGTGCGCGTCAAAACCCCCGCGCAGGGGTCAGGAATTGGCCTCGACATCGATTCGTGTGCGTTCCGGGGCCTTCTTTTCAACGAGCGAACTGCACCAGTCCGGACGGTTCCGTCTGGCCGTGCACGCCTGCAGCTTTGCCTTCGGAAGGTGGAGGTTACGTGAGCGCTTTGACGTCAGACTTGTCTGACTCACAAGGCCACTTTTCAATCCTCAACCCGAACCTTCGGCTGCGGAGGAGATGACAGAGCTGTCGGAACGCCTCAGGTGTAACAATCCCGTGCTGGCAGCACCGGATCGGACGGGCGGCATTAGCCCGGATCCGCCGTTCGCCGCGTACATCACCTCGATGGAAGCAGCCGTGTGATATAACGATCGGGTTGACGTGCAGCTGAGCTGGAAGCATAGGCCCTACGCTGGCTCTCCTCCTCCCCTCCGTGTCCTCACCTCCGTGATTGCAGAGGGGAGGAGGGGAGCTGTCAGCTTTTCTTTCCTTCTCTCTATTCTTCCCTCCCTCCGTCTCTCGATCGACCTGTCAAAAGCTCCTGTTCTGAGCGACACTCTGCTTTCTGAAAGCATCTTTTCCCGTCCACCGGCTGCTTTATCGGAGGAGCCGAATCTCTGATGGGTGACAATGTTTAACCCAAATGGGGGGATTTGTCTTGGGAGATGAGGGCAGCCTTCCGTTTGCTTCACTTCATCCTTTCTGGAACTCTGTGCAGAAGCGCTCGGCGCGACGCGGCGTTCCTTCCATCAGCGCTCTAATGAGGCAGTGGCCACATTAGCTCCAGAGCTGATAGAGCCACGCACCGGCTCCCTGCCAGGGGCCAGAGTTTTCCAGCCCACTGGACCACCAAGTCTCCTACCATCCTTTCTATCCAACCCCCCCGCCCCGCCTCCCACCTCCCCTCCAGCCTACAACAGAGACACCCAGGAAAGATGTTCTCCCAGCTCCCTCCGAGCCAGAGGAGAAAACCTGTTCCGAGACATATGAGCAAGCGAGCGGCGTGGCTACGATAGAAAGCGCGTAGTTCTCCGAAAAGAAACGCCGACTTTTTGGAAAGTCAATGAAAAAAACGCAGAAATGGGGATAATGTTGCAGTTTCAAGAAGAAAACTAAGTACAAGCAGTTTTCTGTCTAATTAGTGACCCTGGAGATTTTCTGCTGCCTCCTCTTTCTCTCTCACACACACACACACACACACACACACACACACACACACACACACACAGACCCATTTTGGATTTATCAGTGTCACGACCTTCCCCTTCTGCTCTAAAATAGCAGCCCGGTCAAATGGAATCTGTGGGCCTTCAGGGTTACCGACAGTGTTCCAGACTCAGAGACCCCAACGACCGTGTTGGGTTCATCCCATCTCTCTGCTTGGATGCAGAACTCTTTTCCTCTCCTAACATTTAACCAAAACCTGCAAACCTGAGACACTTTGGTCTGTTTTTTGAAGTCCTCCACCTGCTGCCGTCAGTAAACGGTCACCTGGATGGTTCCCTGGTAAGAAACAGGGCAACTTTTGCTTTTAGGTCAGGATCCATTTTGAAATGCGCTGAAGTGCAAAGCTAGCTCAAAGCCATGGCCGTCCCCGAGTGCGACAGTAGACCCATGTTGTCAAGCGGGGGACTTTCATTTTCGTCCTATCTGCCACCAGCTTGTCCTCATCTGTGCGTTCTGCACAAACATCCCAAACGAGCGCTGGTACTGTCATCGGCTGAAGCTAGAGGAGACTGCAATGTTTTCACCTGCCTCCTAGCTTGTTTGAGGCCATAGCTAGGCACAATTTTGTTGTTTGTTTTTGTACATTTTAACACGTAGCTCTCTGCATGAAATCCACATTTTCCCCTCAGAATTTTAGTTGCTTTGCGACTTAAAATATAATGAAAATGAGCAACACAAATAGAGTCCAGACGCATCAAAACTCATATATTCCACCCCGCGTTATGTGAATAGTTATTCCATCCGTGGATGTCTAATTTCCTGCAGACAGTCTTTGTCTCCGTTTATATATTTCTGTCTCCCTCCTGGTACATGCGAACACGTGACGTTCGTGCCCCTCCATGTTTTGGGGGCTGCAGTAGAGCAGAGGGAAGAAAAGCACCTTTGTGTCTGCCTGTGCGGCTCAAGTCCAGCCCGGAGCCGAGCGCGCTTCAGTCAAGTGTGCTGTGATTTGACAGGGCCACTGACAGCAGGCCCTGTAAATATCCGGCTGTCATGTGACTCACGTTGTAGCCCCCAGGAAGCACAGAAAGGTCAATGTTTGCTGATGCCATTGCCAACATCTAAATTAAGTGACTTCATCTCTCCAAGAGAACGAGACATCGGAGGTGTTGCATCATTTCCCCTCGTGCTGGCGAGCGGCGTCGAACATGCATCCCTCGGTATGCGTGTGCATCTACACCAACATGCGCACCTGCAGGCACGAGACACATCCAGCCTGTGGGTGTATCTTCGTACACGTCCTGTCTGACGGCGACAGCGGCGCATCAACACTCGTCAAACATGTTGTTTGCTAACACGGTTCAAAGGGTTAACTAGCAGAAATTAGCTCCTTTGACTCAAAAGGGCAGGTTATGTGCATTATATGCACCAAGTGCACGCTTTTTTAAATGATTAATTTTAAGATATTTGTTTTTTATATTGGATAAAATCTCCATGATTATTTCTCGGATGATATAAGTCATATTTATGCATCAAGGCAGTTTTCCATTTTTTTCCGACCCTTTATTTCACTAATTCTGGTGTATTTCTAGACTTTTATTCAGCTTTGATTCACAACAAAATCACATTTAAATGACCAAACTGTCATTTTCTTTTTTTTTCCCCCTTTGCTTGTTTCCCTAAAGGTGACACCTGCACTGATACGTTTCACCTGAGACCAGGTGATGCTCCTGGTTGGGCGATATTAGGCCAGCCAATCGTCATCCAGATTAAAGATTAAAAGATCACAGCTGCACTGAGCTTTCAGTCTTTCCGGACTTCTACTCTGACTGTCTTCCAATACATCTTTCTGTAACAAACCTGCACAAATCTCATTATTTCGGAGGCTTTACCTAAATTCCTGACCTCCTGCTCGTCACAGTGATGAGTCAAAAGTCGTTATAATTTAAATTTTTCAGCGCCCAGGAAAAATGCAATAGCACGTGTAGCGCTGGCCGACACAAGTTGTGCCTGAGCTTTGGGACAGAAAGTCACCCAGGGAGGTAATTGGTGTCCTGGGCACGCTTCTGGCGCGCTTGTGAGAAGATGAAGGATGACAGCGAGGAGCAAAGCCAATGCCGGGCGTAATTAAGCTGCTCCGTCGCTGCGTTTCAGACGGCTGATGCGTGTTTTCACCGGTCAGCGATCAGGTTCACCTGTGGGCCGTTCTCAGAACCACTGCGCAGCACTTTTGCGGGGGTTTCAGCCGTCATCAAGGGTGGCAGAGAGACGCAGGTTTGCTTCACGTCGGGAATCTAATTTGCTGGGGAGTTAGCTTCCAGCTGCTGCCGTAGGGGCCGCCTGGTTTCACCGAGGAGCCGGTGGCCCTTGAAGCTGAATGACCCTTTACGGCCATGACAAAAATTCATCTGCAAATTTGCCTCAGGAAAAGGAAGCAGGAATATGAAAATAGGCTCTTTGCCTCTGTAAGTCCACATTGTAGCCATGTTTTTTAGCCCCTTTTTAAAAAAATAAACACAGCTCCTTCCAGCTGTTCTTAAAGCAGAAACCTGGAGCCATGATGGAGTCTGGTGGCCGTCGGGCAAGGTTTTAAAGCCCCAGTGTCAGATGCAGCTGGATGGCAGAAGTTAGGCGCGGAGGGTGAGACATCCAGTTTCCATAGTGATGTGGTTGAATGGAGGGGATTAGCAGGGCCAGCGGAGTGAGCACGGATTGTGAGCTGTCGCTGGCGCCCGCCGTCACAGCTCTCTTATATTTGGTGAAGGTGATGATGGAGCGCTCTCCTACCTTCATTTCACACTCGGCTCGCCATTTTCCTGCTTATTGTGACCATTTGAAAAAAAAATTTTCCCATGGCGACACGTGACAGAAACACTGTCGCCACTTCTGAAATGAGAGAATAGAAAAGGGTTAAAGGAGCAACTTGAAGCGTTGGACGTGCCTTCAGAGATAATTCCCAAAATAAAGCGAGGGAGTTATCATCGGCGCGACAGAGAGCCGCGGCTTATTTGCTTTTCGGCGACCTCCCAGTGAACAACATTTAGCCGTTTAAACTGTGACCGGTGATGGCGGCCATGGAGACCTTTAAGAAGATGGGAGGGGAAGCAGCCAGGAAGAGAAGAGAGGGGTGAAGCAGAGGGAAAACTGTCAAAACTGGCCAACAAACTAACAGCCAAAGGATGAGAAATGCATTTGAAACCAGCTCTGGTAGCAGCTTTATTTCCCAAAAAGACGCCATGTTAGGTTCCATGCCAGAGCTTCACTGGTGTTTTCTGCTCTGTCGTTTGTCGCTGCTTCAGCAGCGAGCTGGTAAATGTGACAAGCTGATGTCACACGTCATCACAAGGATGTGAGTTTGGTGTGGATAATTAGTCAGATCTGTGAAATCATCACGAGATTTGTGAAAATTTAATGTTCATGTAACAGTGATACATCACAATCACTGAACATGAATGGAAGGGGTTCATTTGGGAAATACGGAAAATAAAATCAAAATATTTTTTTGCCCTGAAATGATGGACAGATGTGTCAGGGCTTGAGCTCAGTTTTTTTATTTCATTTCTATTTCTAACCCTAACCCCCTAACCCTAACCCCAACCCCAACCCCAGGTAGGGCTAGGGCTAGGGCTAGGGTTAGGGTTAGGGTTACGGTTGGGGTATGAGTTGGGTT
>CAAE01014729.1:3335848-3346695 GCA_000180735.1 Tetraodon nigroviridis
CAACCCTAACCCTAACCCCTCACTTAATATTATGTTTAAGACCTTAAGCCTCGTCGCGACAACTCCTCAGCGCTTTAGTGGATCAGAGAAGCTTCCGAAATTAGCTTCTCCCCCAAACTATCATCTTCCTGATTACGTTGGGTTGGGCTTCATTGGTCCGTAAACAGCCTTAATCCCATTATTATTTTTATTAGTGTCTAGTTGTGTGTTGTTTTTGTGACCACAGCTCTGCCCAAACTTGGAAAAATGAATGAATGGTTGAAGGACGAAGAGACGACTTAATTCCTCTTGTTCACCAATTTAATTGAATGAGGAATTGGATTAGGAATAGGAATAGGTTGATAACCTTGAAGATAAACAGAAGATCCATTTCATATCCAATTTGCCTGCATAACACTTGATGGTACAGTAGACAGTGCAATCGTGAATATAAATATGTGAATTAATGAATAAATATATGTGAATATTAATACCAATTATTACCAAGACCAATGAATCCTAAATTATTCCTAAACATTTAGAGCTGCCAGGGGGAACGTAGCTGTAACACAGTATGTTGCCTTACATCAAACCTCCCTGCCCTTTTACTACTCAAGATTGAACGCTCCCTTGATCTTGTTTTTCATCTGATTGAAATGCGCCTTTGATTTCCAGGATTTTGGATTCTACTGCAACAATTATCCATTACTCTGCACCCATGCTTGTAATCAGGACTTATTTTGCATTGCACAGCTTAATTAAAACCAAAGACATTTTCATTTTGATATAATATCAGCGACTGGGACTGCAGGGTTTTGGTTTCATGGATTCAAACAAGCGTAAGCATGTAAACGTGCAGACTGAATTATCTTAGCCTGTGAGCCTGTGGTCCCACATTCACCCACGTCCAACCACATTCACCCAAAAAGGATTTAATGTCCCTTAAAAAAATATTTTCTAGCAAATTTACTGCTGTTAAAGTGATGAGTTGACCTCAGAGAAATTCTGATGTGTTCCTTTTCTCTACAAATGATTAAAATCGACTTTTAAAGGTAGATCATTCCACCGTTAAACGCCTGAAGAAAACACACACCAGTGCTTGAGGTATGATGCATTTTTTTAAACATACATTTAAATTTAAACATAAATCTCTGTTGTTGGTGTTGTTGTGCACATCAGCTGATGATGTTTTGTTTGTTCTTTCCCTGATGGATGCTTCTAGGATCATTTCCGAGGACCTTGGTTAACATGTGACACGTTTCTGCGCTGCTGCGCGCGTTAACCCTCCCAACATCCTAATCTGTGCCATTAATGGACTTTCTGTAGAAGTTAATTAACCATTTTCAGCAATAGCGGCACAGCGGTCCCAGCAGACAGCCACATAAGGGGAGAGAAATGGAGAACGATTATGCTGTTGCCTAGCAACACGTGTACAAAATTTGAAGCGATTTAGTGCCCCCATACTGGTTGTCATGGAGGTCATATGTTTACTAAATCCACACCGTGGGCTGGCTGTCAGACGGGGCAGATCATCAGTACCTGTCCTCATCTGACTGGTCACATGGCAATAGCTGTCATACGTGCATATTTTTATCATTTCATTATTGTCAAATGATCAATATTATAGCGTCAATCATTTGTAATTGGAACAGAGGATTCTGCTGTTATTTTGTGGAGGATTCTCTCACTAATCCTAACATCTTATTGGCCGGCCCACCTCGCCGTGACGCCGACATGCTTCACTATGCATGTGAGTAATACCTGGCAGAAAATATTTTGTTATTTTTAAACAAAAATGTCATCTCAGCTTGTTTGGTCTGTATGGAGATGGCACGTGTGTATATGTGTGTGTGTGTGTGTGTGTGTGTGTGCGCAGAGAGAGAGGAAGAGAGAGCAGGGAGACAGAGCCGCCGAGGCGCTCACTTCACAGCAATTTAGGTCATGCTACACAAAAGCTATAGCAAAGACGAAGCCTGGACCGCAGCCTCTGCAGCCTTACACCGTCTTTGGCCACCACACGCTGCAGAGACCACCTCCCCGGTGTCCGGCTGCGTGCAGGAAAAGCATCTGTCCGCTGCCTGTGCAGGTGCCGGGGCTCTTTTACTCAGAACAAATCATTTCTGGGTTTTTTAAAGACCGATTTCACCCATCAAGGCCCCCATTAGGACAGAAAACCGTAATCAGACAGAAAAATAAGACCCATCACTCCCACCGTGGCGGCGTTTGTAGCAATATTCCCCCATAACACCTTTAAAAAAAAAGAATCCCATTTATGGATTATCCCCACACCTGAATTTCATATTTGCAATGAAAACAAAAGGGGATGTTTTCACCATTTTCCTCAGCAGACGAAAAACAAGCCTGAGACAATATGAATAAAATATGTGAATTGCTGCTGATTGGCATGCTAATGACTAATCGGAATGCTAATCGGCTCATTTTGTGGCCTCAGCTTGCAGTGTGAGCATGCGTACCTGCAGCTCTGAAATGCACCAGAACCGTGCAAAAAAAAAAAACCTGCGCAGATCATTTCTGACCTGTTTTAAGAATATAGATGGAGGAGAGAGAAAATGGAGGCCGGGGTCAGCCGGTTTTTTTTCGGGTGTTATGTAACCATATTTGAGTGAGAAGCATATTGACCCCAAACCTTCAATCTTAATACAGTAAGATGATTTTACAGCCAGTGGGCGACTAATGAGGAGCAGCCCAAATCCTCAGTCTCAGTCACGGAGACATAAAAAAGGCGCAACCCTTCGCAGAGGAGTCAATTAAAGCGCTGAAAAGG
The DNA here is from genome assembly GCA_000180735.1 of Tetraodon nigroviridis. Taxonomy (NCBI): domain Eukaryota; kingdom Metazoa; phylum Chordata; class Actinopteri; order Tetraodontiformes; family Tetraodontidae; genus Tetraodon; species Tetraodon nigroviridis. The sequence continues at coordinate 3,338,613 of CAAE01014729.1, forward strand.
AGCAGCGATCTGAAGCAGAGCGGAGCTGCGGGGTTAGGAGGTCAGCTGGCTGCGCACGCACGCCACCAGCCCATTGGACATGCCTGTGTGCTCCATCAGCAGGTGTACAAATACGTGCCATGTTTCACACTCCCATATCCGAGAGGAACGCGGCCCAGATGGGACTTTAAACGCCGCATTTCCTGTGGTATCGTTTAGTAGGTTAGTTCACCCCTCATTGGTTCGCCATCTGGTGCCCTCTCAGCCTCCACAGTTCACACCAGAGCCGGAACGGTTCCAGGAGTTCAACTCGCAGCCGCCTCGGCGAACGCGCCACCGTGCAGACGCGCAATTCCGGCGCAAAGCGCAGCCGCCATCAAGAAACTTAAAGAATAGTCCCCAAAAAAATCAAACAAGTGGGTCTAAAATGGTGGCGGATCACTTACCGTGCCACTTCAGACCGCTCCTTAAAGTTTTTGGGGGTTTTTTTTGCGGCAGACTGCTTTGAAAGAAGGGATGAAATGGAAGATCTCCGGCGCGCTCCTCTCCTCGCTGATTCGCGTCGCTTTCTGTTTTTATTTAGAATCCATGCATTTATTCCTCGCATAAGCACCCCCTCATTTGTGGAAGACGTCTGTCTGTGGACGGAAACGGGCGGACTCAGACCACCAGCCAGCGTTCCCTCCCTTTATTGACGGGCTCCGTTTATCACTGTTTGCCAAATTTGCAGGCAGACGCCGCCTGGCCTCCCGGTCCAAATCCACGCGTGTGGACCCGCCACGCTGCTTATATTAGCCTCCATATGTTTTTGCACCTCCGCCATACATTAGAATACTGTAGGGGAGGGGGTGTTCTTTTTTGTCGAAGTGTGTGTGTGTGTGTGTGTGTGTGTGTGTGTGTGTGGGGGGGGTGGGTGGGTCACATTTTGTGATGCAGGACGCAGAAAAATGTGTTGTTTTTTCACATTTAGGGCACGTTAAATGATAAAATAAATAGTGTAAAATACATAAAATGGTTTTTTTTCGACACTGGATTTCGGCACTTTCAGCCAATTTGCAGGAAGGAATTATTTTTCGTGTCTGGGTGGCAAAAAGTGGGGGGAAATGTGTCTTAATTAAAGCTGCCGGAGCCAAAACGCTTAAAATAATAAACAAATAATAAAAACCAAATATGCTGTCAAGTGTAGCCGTGCAGCCAATGGATGAGGATGATGAAGAGGAGGAGTGGGGGGGGCGACTTTGAGATGACATTGAGGCTGTGTAGATGGGAGTTGAGTCTCTGGTTGTTGATGTTAGACAGTCGCACAAGGCGAAGCGGCTGCTGCCCGTGTTGAATCAGCCTCCTCTTCCTCCTCCTCCTCCTCCTCTTCCTCCTCCTGGTCTTCAGCGCTGTTCCCCGCTGGACAGCTCCTGACTCGGGCTCCTGTGACGCCGCGCGGTCCCGCTAAGTCTTTTAATGGAAGTAAAGCCTATTTATGTTGCAAGGAACACTGGGAGTTTACAACTTCGTCCACAATCCGCGGATACGTCGCTTCGGGATTCGTGGCAGGCAGCGCGTCCTCGGCGGCACAGATCCCACCTTCACTGTGAGTAAACCCGGGCGCTGAAATCTTGCGCCCGTCTGTGCGTGCGTGCGCGTTTGAACCCTCACACCGACGAGTCTGGTCGCCTCGAGACTGCGCTCGTCTTCGCAGAGAGCGGCGCGTGGCTGCGCCCGTGACCGAGACCGACGGTATGTTGCTGGGGCCAATATCACGCCCGCACGGCGCGCTCCTGCTCCCATCAATTAGAGGCGGAATTGATCGTGTGTCGGGGTGATGCAAATGTGGAGACGCGTTCTCGGCCGCCTGATAGCGAGCCTGGTTGTCGGTGCTTTGGCCAGAACGGCGCCGTTCTGCATTCAGGCTGATGCGTAAAGCTTTTACGCGTTGGCCATCCCTTTGTCTCCACTCTGCGTTTTCTCTGCTAGTTTGTTTGAGACAGCTCTCTATCCCCACTGCTTGTTATTCTCTATGTAGAGAACTATCAGAAAAACCCGCAGGTGCACTGGTGGGCATTGTGCTTCATTCTTAAAGGCTTTTTTCCCCTCTTTTCCTTCGGCGCGTTTTTGCGCAATGAGTACGTATTTTGGATCCAAATGACGTTAAAGTTTTTTTTCTTTTTTTAACTGATATTTTGTTTAATCGCATGTCTGCTATTCATTGCCAATAATGTGCGTTCCGGTCGTTGTCAGTGTGCGTCGTATGTTTATTTTTGGATAGAAGTCCTGCAGGATCATTTTATTTTTGCTCTATTTTTTGCGTCTGCTGAATCCGACATCGCAATCTAATGACGAGTTCATCAGACTGTAATTTTAAAAACATATTTTAAAACGTGTGATTATTTTTTCTCGAATTTATTTCATTTTGCATCGCTGCAAACCGATGCGTGAAGGTGTAAATACGGCGCAAAATACATCCGAAGTCAGCGCAGATTTCAGCGCTGTCTGTTTTCACGATTCCAGGTTAACAGCGACTGACGAGTGCGCGCACGGTGCTTCGTTTCCAGACATTTGGTCCAGAGGTTAGGTCTCCAAGCCGCGAAGCTGCTGTCTACGTGGACTGGTGCTGAAGCCTCCCGCCCGACTGCCAGGACCTCTGCCCAAATCCAGAGACATGGCGACGAACGGCACCAAAGCAGACGGACAGGTGACGGAGCTGAACGAGGTGGCCACCAACAACGACAAGCCAAAGTCACTGGACGTGAAACCCGACAAGAAGAAGAAGGAAGTGCCCGATAGAGAAACGTGGGCGGGAAAATTTGATTTTCTCCTGTCGTGTGTGGGTTACGCAATTGGACTGGGAAACGTATGGAGATTTCCATATCTCTGTGGAAAAAACGGCGGAGGTAAATATTATTTTCACAGCCAATTTAAGCGTGCAGCATGCTCCATTCAGGCACAGCCCAGCTTATTTAATTGAGTGTGACCATTACACGAATACACCGAGTATCCGGGCGCATGAGGAGCGCTCCTTAACAGACTGCAGCCGTTTTTTCACTGCCATTTCAGCCCAGCGTACCTGAAACCTATTCTGCTTTTGTCCACACAGGGGCCTTCTTGATTCCCTATTTTTTGACTCTGATATTTGCTGGAGTCCCGTTGTTTCTACTGGAGTGCTCCCTCGGTCAGTACACTTCAATTGGCGGGGGCTCGGCGTGTGGAAACTGGCTCCCATGTTTAAAGGTACAAGATCAATATTTAGCAGTAGCAAGTCAGATTGGGAGGTTTTACAGAGAACATCAATGAGAGCTGTTCTTCCTGTTAGGTGTGGGCCTTGCTGCTGCTGTTCTGTCCTTCTGGCTTAACATTTACTACATCGTCATCATTTCTTGGGCCATTTACTACCTGTACAATTCATTCACCACTGTAAGTACGACACAACAGGCCCAGGCAGGTGGTTTAGAACCAGCAGCATCCTACATACAGGATATAAGTGTCCTGCTCTGTCACACTAGAGGAAAAAAACATTTCGAAAAGGGGAAAAAAAGCTGTAAACCTGTTTGTTTTTCAGGAACTACCTTGGAGCTCGTGCAACAACCCATGGAATACAGACAAGTGTTACACAAACCACTCCATTGTGGACACTACGAATCTCACCAGTGCAGTGGTGGAGTTTTGGGAGTACGATATCGATTGTTTCACTCTCGCTTTGAGAACAGAGCTGAGCTTTAAAGCCTGCGTGCATTCCTGAGATATGTGGGCCTCCTCCTTTCCCTCTGTGGATAATAGTCTCGCTGTTGCTCGCTCTGACTTGCAGGCGCAACATGCATCAGCTGACCGATGGCTTGGAAGAACCAGGCCAGCTTCGAGTGCCGCTGGCCATAACGCTGGCCGTCGCCTGGGTCTTGGTGTACTTCTGCATCTGGAAAGGGGTTAGCTGGACAGGAAAGGTAGGATGCTTCTCCACGTCTGGGCCCATCCAGGACCTCCTCTGCTTGCGTCTGTCACCTCATTCTGGATCTGCCATCCAGATTTGACTTGAGAGAGGAGCTGGGAAAATCTGGCCCTCGCTAATCCCACTCCGCCCGGCGGTGGCTCCTCTAATTCCAGTCCTCACGACACAGTGTCTTTACTGAGTGTGGGCTCCTGATAGGAGGAGCAACAAACTGCCAAACGCTTCAATCTGGCTCTGTCCCGTCTCTTCGCCGAAAGCCGTTTCCTCCCTCGTGGCGCCACATTTTCGAAAGCGTATTCAGCGTCACGTGACCGTGGCAAACTCAATTGGCCGTGGTCAGAAGATTCCCCACCCCCACCTCTCATCCCTCTGCAAAGGCCTTCGGAGTGAAACTGTGTTGACGCCTTCCCCGGTCGCTGACCTGCACGTGTATTTGTCCATTAATGACACATTTTCCCCAAATGCACCGTAAATCTATCGAGAAGGGCATCTTGCTGACCAACGTCTGGCATTTTACAGGTCGTTTACTTCTCCGCCACATATCCGTACTTCATGCTGCTGATTCTCTTCATCCGCGGGGTGACTCTGCCTGGAGCGAGAGAGGGAATCCTCTTCTACATCACCCCTGACTTTGAAAAGCTCAAACAATCTGAGGTAACGGTGCAATAATGGCGTGATGCATATTCACGCGCTGCATGCCCGAAGGCGCGGCCCTAACGCAGCCTACTGCTTGTGCGTGTGCGTCAGGTATGGCTGGATGCGGCTACCCAGATCTTCTTCTCATACGGACTGGGACTGGGGTCACTTATAGCTCTGGGCAGCTACAACCCGTTCAACAACAATGTTTACAGGTACGACTGGTGTGAACTGGTCTGATTAACGTGAGCTGAAAAGGATTGATGTTCTCTGTGTGTGTGTGTGTGTGTGTGTGTGTGTGTGTGTGTGTGTGTGTGTGTGTGTGTGTAGTACCCTTCCTTTCTGCCACTGTGTGTGCGTGGAGAAAAAAAAGCAATAATGGTGAAAAAAATTATGGTGAAAAAATGGTTTTCTTCCAGAAGCCCCTCTCTCTTTCTTTCTCTCTCTCTCTCTCTCTCTCTCTCTCTCTCTGTCTCTCGCTCTCTCTCTGCTCTGTCTCTCGCTCTCTCTCTCTACACACACACACAGTGCAGAAAGTGTGCCTAAACTCAAACTGTTTTTTAATAATTGAGTCAGTTTTTTATGAAGAACAAACATGGCGTTAGCAAACAACCAGTCGGAACCACTAAAGCCTGCTCTCTGCATGTGAAGTCTGAATTCTGTCTGCGGAGAATTCTCCTGAAAGGATGTTGAAGATTCTCGATCTCCAGTGATCTTAAAGGCGCTGAGCTATTATTTACCAGACTGGAGGATAATTGTGTCAGTTTCTGTCTTGAGGATGCATATATTAACCTAATATGATTCGTGTGCTCTCTTACTATCCTGCCATCTGTGCCTAAAAACAGCATCTGTGCACTGAAAGTTTACCTTCACCCCTTAAACCTGATCTTTTAGATCTGGGTCTTGTCTGGCTTTTTTTAAAAGCTTAGCATGGACATTTCAAATCCATGTCCACCTTTGCTCTTCCTTTTACGTTTCCTCTCCTCAGAGACTCTGTCATTGTGTGCTGCATCAACTCCTGCACCAGCATGTTTGCTGGTTTTGTCATCTTCTCCATCGTCGGCTTCATGGCTCACGTGACGAAGAAAGACATCGCCGACGTGGCGGCTTCGGGTGAGTGCCGACCAAGCACGCGCCTCCATCTTTGATCCTTGAAGGCGCGCGTGTGCCTCCAGTCAGATCACAGTGCCAGAACGACACCGACGGTAATTTCCTGATTCCTACCAGGTCCTGGTTTGGCTTTCCTGGCCTACCCGGAGGCTGTGACCCAGTTGCCGGTGTCTCCTCTCTGGGCCATTCTGTTCTTCTCCATGCCTGCTCATGCCTGGGGATCGACAGCCCAGGTAAGGGGCTTGGAAGTGATCTGCTCATGGGCTGACCTACATATTACAAATGCAGGTACCCATCGTGCCGCTCACCCCTGTTCTCTGCATGATAAGCGTGCAATTCTCTCCTTGTGGACAGATATAGCTGAGCTTTGACACTGGCTGTCAGGTCTTTTTAATGCAACTTTATCGCCTGTTTGCCTGCAGGTTTTCCTGTCCGAGTTCCTTTTTTAAATTTATTTTTGGTTTTTTGTGAATGTAAAGGTAGCAAGGCTGTGAAAGGTAATTTGGCAGCTACTGGTTCTAAACGCCAAGATTCACCAAAAATCCTGAAAGACGTAAAAGACATAAACTTTAATTGCGTTCTAAATGTCGCAGCAAAGCAAGCTTTTGCATAACAGCGCCATTACCAAAATGGCCCTTGTGACGTTGATGTCTAGTCACTCAGAAGATTACGTTAGCATTTTGTCCTCCGGTTTGGTGCACACTGCGCCCGATGAAATTTGTTGTCATTTCTCCTTAACAATCAAGTTAAATACCAATTTTTTTTAGTCATTTGTTGGAGAACACATTAGTCATGTACCTTTTACATAACAGCAGCACACTCAAGGAGAAGAAAGATGGAAGCGCAGAATGGCTCATGTTGTTTTCGTGCTCCCGTGTTTTAGTTCTGCACAGTTGAAGGCTTCATCACGGCCCTGGTCGACGAGTTCCCCAGGGTCCTTCGAGGCAGGAGGGAGATCTTCATCGCCGTGGTTTGTCTGGTGTCCTACGTGATCGGGCTTTCAAACATCACACAGGTACAACGTTGACAGTGATACAGAGACTTTGCTGTGTCACAAAAAATAATAATAATAATTTCAAACTTTTCCTTATGTGCCCAGGGTGGACTTTATGTGTTCAAATTGTTTGACTACTACTCTGCCAGTGGAATGTCCCTGCTCTTCTTGGTCTTCTTTGAATGCATCTCCCATATCCTGGTTCTACGGTATGTATCGTCTCACAGTGAAGCACATCTGCACTTAATCCTCTGTTAAAACACACATTCATCCTCTCAGTTAGAGCCACATCATGCATGAAAAGTCAGAAAAAAACGTCCCGCCTTTCCCAGAGACGCCTCAAGGTCGCGAGTCTCTGCGCCGCCGACCTTGCCGGCGCCGCCGTCCTCATCTACATGCGTGGCGGGCTGGCAGCAAATTGAAATAAATTGGATATGAATATTTCAATCATGGGCTCATTTGTCTGCTCAGGTGTGAACAAGTTCTACGACAACATCCAGGAGATGATTGGCTACAGACCTTGTATATGGTGGAAGCTGTGCTGGGTGGTGTTCACCCCTCTCATCGTTGGCGTAAGTGAACTGATACAGCAGAACACCCAAAGTCACGACATGAAAAATGAAAGCGATAAATAAAGTCAATATTAGCCGCCTGCAGTTGTGTCGGAGCGGGACCGTGTCGCCCGCGGTTGGAGGTGTCAGGATGCATAAAATGTCTTGTGTCTCCCTCAGGGGGTGTTCTTATTTAGCGCCGTACAAATGGTTCCGCTCACAATGGGAGACTACGTCTTCCCAGGCTGGGGTCAGGGAGTGGGCTGGCTCATGGCGCTGTCCTCCATGATTCTTATACCAGGATACATGATCTATATGTATCTCGGACTCAAGGGCACTTACAAAGAGGTAGGGAGTGACGTGTTTGTTGGTGTCGTTTAAACAGCCTAAGCAACGCCGTCGGGTTTCGTAACCGTATCGTGTTTGCCTCGCAGCGACTTCGGTTAATGCTTCAGCCTCCCGCGGTTGTCAGGCGACCTCAGGAGAACGGACCTGAGCAGCAGGTTGAAAGTAACACCGCCAACCTCTCGAGCCCCGCCAACCCCGCCAGCCCCACCAGCACGGCTCCCGCAAACCCAACCAGCCCGACCAACCCGGCTCCTGCCAACTCCACCAGCCCCGTGACCCTGGCCAACCCGGCCCCGGCCGCGGCGGCCAGCCCCACAAACCCAGTGACCAGCCCCACCATCACCACCACCATCACCACCACCACCACCGCCACCGCCGCCGCCGCAGCCAGTCCAGCCAACCCAAGCACAACCGTCAGCTTGACGAGCCCTCCCCCCAACCCTGCCAACCCGACAGAGCCCGTCAACCCCCCGAACCCGACCAGCCCGACCTCTAACCTGACCAAGGGGAGGCCAGCGTGTAGGTGTCAAC
>CAAE01014729.1:3349609-3380318 GCA_000180735.1 Tetraodon nigroviridis
AAGTGTGAACAAAATTGACATTACGAAAGAGCGGGAGGCTGGCGTCAATTTTATCGTGGATGTTTACCGAACCTCACGCAGTTGTCTCTATTCCGCACTCTGAGGCTAGCGACAATGCCGCGAGGCAGGCAGGGGTGGGCCGTTTGGAGTAAGCACAATGCCAGTCTAAAGTTCACGTTTAGGAGTTCTGGAGCAAACTAGTGGTACACGTGAGAGAGACTGTTACTTTTCTGTTCCTTCCCTTTTGTCAGTGAAAAAAGGGAAAACTTTTATGTGATCGAGACATTTTTAGAATTCTTTTTAGGATGTTTTTTTACTATATGTGTCGTGATGGAGGACCAAAATCAGTAGAAAGCAAAAACTATGCCATTTAGCGTCCGGTTGGAAAAAGCACAGGGTACATAAAAGAACGCTAAAAAAAATAGTTGAAAAAAAAAAAAAAGCAGGGTTAGAAAAGTGATTTTGAAATCTCGACTACCCCTTATTGCTGACAGTCAATCCTGTTTACGTTTTGCATGCTCTCCTCAGGAACATCAGTAAAAAAAAAAAGTAATAAAAAAAACTGAAATGTCTCCTGACAAACAAAAAAAAACAAAAAACAAAGAAGAAGAATAGAAGGCCTTAAGGCAGAGCGTCATTTCCAGCCAAGCCATAGTCTGTTTACACGACTGGGCACAATTACAAAACACAAATTTGTTTGCGAGCACAAAAACCTGGAACAACTCCGTGTCGTCATTTTTTTCTTCATGTGTAACGATCAATTATAGTCTGGTCAGTATGTATTCAGCAATACATATGTAGGTGTACGTGTGTGGGGCCCGTTAGCGGGCGGCCTCTTTCCCTTTTTGTTTCCGTTGTCTTTGCTTTCTTAGTGAAAAGCACAAAGCTTTAATTTTCCCAGACTTTCGCCATGGCGTGTTCGGACAATGTCAGTTTGCTTCTTTATGGCAGCTACCGCGAGAGGAATCCGGCCGAGGCAGATCATGTTTACGTCGAGAGAGAGAGAAAAAAAAGCAAAGCAACTGAGCGAAAATGTGAAATGGCTACGGTTCATGTCCTGTGAATTTTGTATAAAGTAACTCTACCGCAGTTTTTCTCTGGAACTTTGTTGTAAAACCGTACTGTGTAAAACATGTAACTGTGAATGTCTGTATTACATTGGAAGTTATCGTTTAATGTTAAAAAAAAAATGGAGTTGCCGTTTTCTGCAATAATATTTTGATCACAGAAACTAAAGCACATATCTTACAGAACTATATGAGATGATAATGACAATGAAGATTATGACGATTATATTAAAAATAGAAACTATGTCTAGTAAAACAACATTGTTTTGTATATTTTTAACTGTCTCACTGCCTAATGTAAAACATAATATAAACATGATATGTATCTAAATGGTGTCACATGATAAAGCACGATTGTTATGTTATACAAACAGAAAAAGACTGAAAAATAAAGAGTTATAGAAAATATAAATACAATATCAGCCTGGCATGTGTGTATAAATTAGCTGCTTTTCCAGTCAGGAAATTGGGTCACCCCCTCCCCGCCCCCGCGAGCCAATCAGACGCGGGCTGCTGCCGAATCCTCCTCTAATTGGTTATTGTTCTATCACAGACGAATCCCGCCGTCGACACCGTTTAATATTGTCAGGAGAAAACTGGTGGAGAAAAGATGCGCTGGTCAGAAGGGAGCACAGGTGGGCCCGGCGAAACCCAACCAGAGGCCCCAGTTCTCGGAAAAACAACATTTATCATGCGGAGGCAAAAGAAACATTAAAAGAGAAAAGGGCACCTGGAGCTTTTCCATGTGTCAGAAATACCCAATGATAGAGAGGCCAAGAAAACACCACAAAAGAGCGCCTGCCCTGCAGCCTGGCGTGCCCAGCCGCCCCTCCGCGCCTGCATTTATCTGTGTGCGCGTTTGTCTCCCCCCATCCTCTTGCAGTCGCTGCTTCCATTAGCTTCCAGTATGATAAAAGAGACAGCACCAGCTGACACCACCACAATGACTCACCACGGATAAAAGAATGAGATGTCCCCTCTAGTAGCTTGTAGTGATCAGCGTGTGTGTGTGTGTGTGTGTGTGTGTGTGTGTGTGTAAGAGAATGTGGGGAGGGGGGAATGTCCACACAAACCTGTGTATCTGAGCGGGTTTGAATAATGTCCCGAACAGCAGCTAATATGAATCCGCCCCTGATGGATGGCTCAGTGGTCTCTTTTAGTCCCAGTTGTGCAATTTAGCATCATTATCCACGAAAACCAGTCAGCGCCCAGACATCCCATACTGATGTCTTATCAGCGCAGGAGCCATAGATCATCATTTTCAGCAGGGATGGACGGACGGAGCAAGGTCTCAATTATTTGGAGGCGGCGTAGCAAAATAAAAGCAGGGGTGATGGGTTAAATACTTGTATAAACATGGAAAAAATGGGTTTGTTTTTGGACAAATGTAAAATACTCTGCACGGTGTTTTCAGTTGTAATACAGAGGACAGATATTTGATCTGTTTTTCCTGGCTAATATGGATTTCCCACAACAGTTACCCAACATCAATAATATTGCTCAATTGAAGTGATTTATCACCTGTCAGGATGCTCTAATCGGGGCTTCCAATCAGGGAAAGTCTCTGCAGGGGGCTCCCTGAACAGCATTTCCACCCAGTCTTTCCATACCTTCCATCCCACGTCTGTCTGGATTCACTGGGCTGAAATCCAGCAGAGGTTGCGTCCAGAAATGGCCCGTTTGTTCCAATCATCCCTGCCCCGTGCACTCCCGCCACGCCATCAGCTGTGTGTTTGTCAAAATCTACAATAGCCAATCAGAGAGCCTGCTCTCAGATTGGGGGGAAAAAAGGGAATCAAAGGATTTCCGCTGTGGACATTTTTGTAAAAAACCCTTTAAATCAAAGCTAATAGCGTTGGTGCCATCCGGCCGTTCTTAGTTGTATATGTGCTGTGTGTGTTCTTTAACTAGAACTCTGTTCTGGTGCAGAGTCTCTGGGCTCCATTTTGTGGCCAGGATCTGAGGAAGGGGACATTGTTTGGTGCTTAGCATTTCCTGGCACCCTCTGTGGCGAAGCCTATTTTTAAAGTTAAAAAGTGCTGGCAGTGTGGCCGCGAGAGAGGACACTGCAGAAGCAAACTGGTGATCCATGATGCCTTTATGAAGGGATGACGGAACGCCACGGCTTTTGAGCTGTGCAGCGGCTGCAGTGATTAATCCTCACAGCCCAGTTCCAGCCAGAAAGGAGGGTTCCGCTGCGCAGATGAAAAGGCTGATAATTAGGTTTGTTACACTTTGTTTAGAACCCCGGCACTCACTGGTGGCGCTGCCGTGTCGGGTCCGCGCTGTTCTTCAGGTCAGCGGACCTGCGTACCTTTGATGTGCCTTCTCTGTGATCACTGCTGAAGTTTTTTCCCCCCTGGATGCGTTCGGTTCGCCCCAGACCTCGGTCTGAGGTACGCTCACCCGAGAATTCAAGCCAAATACATTAATGAATAACTAATCTTTGCAGATGCATGAATCTGCATATCAATGCAATCAGAGGATGTTGTGTGTGTGGCTATTTCCAGCAGAGGGGCTGAGAGGATGTCAAGCATGCAAAGCCTTTCTGCATATATGCTAATTGGGCTGCATTTTCAAATCTGAATATGAACCTTGCTGGAATGAACTTGTTCACCAAAGGACCACAGTGCGTGCGCAAGAAATGCACCGCAGCCTACCTCCGCATCCGACGCGTGATCTGAAATCACCAGCTGCGCCGTGGCACGTGAAGCCACCGTCTTGTGACGCAGCAGATATTGCGGGTATGTCTGGCAGCGAGGCTGGGAGGCGAGCGAAGCACGTGGGTGATGTACGAGGTTCTGAAGCACACGCCAAAGAGGTTACCGTGTCACAAACGCCGACGTTCCACCATACACCTTCCAGAGTAAACGTGGGTGGAAATGAACAAGCCTCTCTTTGGCACATCAGACAGGCCTTTAGTGTCCTTTAGCAGCCCCTCCATCATATGGAGAAACCTGCATATATCTACGCCATTTGCTGTCCAATGCAAATGTTTTCCTGCTGTCTGTCTGTTGGAAATGTTGGATATATGAGAGAGAAGTTGAGGCACAGTTGGAGCTATTTAGGAGCCCATCCCCTCTGTTTCTCTGTTTGCTGTGCGCTCGTTGTCTTTTGTCACAGCCTATAACATCTCCCCAGTCTGCCAGAGGCTTATGGGGGAGTCATTCTAGATTACTGACTGGGTCAGACACCGAATGCAAATCAGGCTGAGGAACAGGCAAAGACAGAGCGCCGAAAAGGGAATTAGGGTTCGCCAAATAGCTAGAAACAAACGATTGTTCTCGTTTTGTAAATGGCATGAAGGTGCCTCGATGACAAGTGTCAGTGCGCTCTACGGAGGATTTGCAAGGCGACCTTCTGCCATGACATGGAGCCAGCGAGTAGAAGAGGCTGCTGGAATGGCTGCTTCCGGAGTCTCTGCCCAGAGGGACCAGGAGCCCGTCCTCCATCCCCAACTTCTTCACAAGATGACACATTGAAAACAGTTTTCTCTCCTGTTTTCATACAAAAAGGACAGAAACTCATAATCAAATATATACATACTGAAGGCTACCGAGTCCCCCGGTGCTTGCATGTGTGTAGATGCTTGTGCACGCCCAGCTAACGGGAGCGCATTGATTCCCAGCATGGGAATGTGTGCAAATATCCCGGTTAGGAACGCCACAAAGACTAGATCCGGCAGTCGCTCCAGGCACAGCTTTAGCAAAGATCTGCATTTGTTATAAATTCTGCCGGCGCACACTCCTCCAACACGTCGACCGAGTCTCTGCACTTTATTCCAGATGGCGGTTTCGAGTGTAGGTTCGAGAGCCGATCGAGAGTATTGATTAAGCGGAGCTTTGTTACTCCATTTTTCTGGCTGGAAATCTGTAAAAGTGCCTCACACTTCCATTGACTGTGTGTTTGCCTGAGAGCCAATGTTGATTATTTTGTGCACATCGTTACATGCAAATGAAGCCGAGTGACATTCACACGTGCTCTGCATGCATTATCCTTACTATTGCATGACATTTCCACTCATGTAGTTATGCCCTCGACTGCACATTATGACTCCAGCGAATACGACACATATTTAAGCCAACCCACATGCGTGAATACCAGCCCGCCCACAAAAAAAAAAAAACAAAAAAAAAACACAGGGGGTAAAATGAGGCAAGCGCATCAGACGTGTGCAATGACAGACAGACATTTTGGAGGCGCATTAGGATGCCGCTTACGCCTTCTGACACACAGGAAACTTTTGTGGAAGCGTGTCGTATGCAAACGGGCTCATTCACGTCCGGCCGGCCTCACTCGCTTCCTTGAACATCGCACACACAGTCGGGCACACGCGATGATTAAGAGGTCCGAGGGCCTTCCAGGCACGCTTGCACTGGGGCTGCTGTGAATCAGAACCGTGATGTGGCGCTCGCTTTCTATTCTGATCTGTCACAGAGGTTTGGGGATTGTCCTCATTGATGAGGGAGCCTGTCTGGGCTCGGGGCCACGGGGCTCGCACCGTCTGTCCCTCCCCGCCCTCGAGCATCTCCCCCACCTCCGCAAGCCCTCCGCCTGCCCTGAGCTAAGCTACCATAGGGAGGAGCTGGGAATCTTTTCAACCCGTAGACACTGAACACACGGCAACTGTGACCAAAACACACACCAAAATATTCCCACTTTTGGGAATATTTTGACCGTGTACCTCAGCCGTCGGTCTCTTTACGGTCTCCTAAAACTTCTGCATGAGGCACCCTGAGACATGGATTTCATAGACTTTGATACATCAAGTGTGACGTGTGCAGACTGTACGTAGGCCGTAGGTCAACATGTGGCTCGGACGTCGACCCGGAACCCTCACATGGTCTGAATCTGAGTGGAGGCTTGGAAGGAAGCTCCTGCGCTCTGTCAAACACGTCCTCTGGCGGGGCCAAATGTGGCATGTGACATGTCACACCCCATCAGGCTGCCTCGCCGATGACCAGCCGCTCCCGTAGGCCGCGCGCACCGCTGGATCCCCAACCAGACAGTGTCAGGTGTGATAACGGTTTTTGAGCATCAAAACCTGCTCTGAAGTCTCGCCGCCCTGCTCGCCAGGGCGCGTGCACTACGGCAGGTGCGCGCTGAGGCGACCGTGCCCTGAAGACGCTTTTATTCCCGGTGCACCTGCACGTCCCCGGCAGGCTGAGGACCAGAGATAACCGCGCTCCTCTGCTCCCTGGGCCCAGCGAAGCGTCGCTCCAGCGATAAAACCCCTCTGTGATCTCGGACTTTTTAGGAGGGAAACATTCTGCAGCGTTAGCCGCGCTCCACTTTCCCCAGAACGGGGAAGGGAAACGTGAAAAATTTACCCACCCCTTTTTTCCCCCCATTTTCAAATTTTTCATTAGGGCCCCCCGGGGGTTATTTTCCCCCCCCCCCCCCTTCCCCCCCCCCCCCCACACTCATTATCTCAATCCTCACGAAGCTGTGGACAGGCCCAGCTGCCCTGGCGGCTTCGGTCCCCCGTGTCCATGTTTTGTCACCATTTTTTCCATCCGCAAACAAACAGTTTGGACATTGCCATTGCGGATTTTGGAATCATTCACACTTTTTGCTGCAAGAGGAGGTTTTTTTTTATGCGGAGGTAAAAAAAAAGGGGGGGGAATTGAGCAGAAAAACCCGATCCAGGGTAGTGATTTCATCATAATTGCATCATTTTGTCCATCGAGAGGGGCGCCTCCGTGAAGAAAGTGCTGCGACTGGGTTGAAGATTTCTGTAGGTTTTTCATGTGACACCATTTTTCTTTTATTGATATGCGTGTTCGTCGCCTCCTTTGATGTTTCTGCTTTGATGTGCGCTTATCACGGCAAATAACTGAGGGAGAGAACTTCAAAACAAAAAAAGGGAGAACGCGACATGTTAGATGTGCCTGGAGCGTGTCTGTCACATCTTGGTCTGCTCTCTAACCCAGTTGCTTTTTCCTCTTACAGTAAATCCTCTGATCATTTTCAGGTTTGCACCGTTTTTAACATAAATCGGAGCGTCGGAGTAGAGAGTCTACCGGAAAATCTCGGCGTACGGATAAAACAATGCAATGGAAGAAGAAGGGGAGGAAATGGTGGGGGAAAATAGCAAGGAGCAATTTTTCCTCTACTGGATTGTTCTCTTTGATCCGGAGTGCAGTGAAAGGAGGGCATTATGTAACATCTTCAGTGCACACATGGCCGACTGTGTGACTGCCAAACACACGGGGGGAGTGGTGGTGGCGGCGGAGGGGAGCTGTGGGCAGGCGATGACAGTATAGTAGATGTAGATTCAGCAGATGTGGAGGGAAAAGTGGCGCTTCTTCGTGTTGGTCTTTGGTCATTTCCCCTCTTAAGGCTGCTCAGCAGAGCAGCTCTAACATGGACTCTAACAAGCTTCATAATGAGACATGAGGATGCCCTTTAGTGATGATTCAGACATTTATCTCCTGCTCAACGGCCAAAACAGTCTATCCTATCCTGGCTGCCGTTGAAAGAGGAAATGTGGGCAATTACACGGGGTCCCGATCCTGTCGCTAATCCTGTAGCTAGCAAGAAATATTAGCTCGACATTTGTGTGACCTAATTGGAAGCGAATCATTTTCTCAAAGGAACAAAACGGGACGCCTAATGATTCCGCTGGGGAGCAGATGGTCCTCTAAATCAATCATTTCAACACAATCAATAATAGACAGTCGCTGATAACCCGTGCGGCTCTACAGGCGGGAGCGTATTTACCAAACAAGGCCAGAGACGGAATCCAGGTGGCCTCGTGGAGGAGAGATGTATTCATAGAAACCTGCCAAATCGATGTGCTGCGCAGGCCGCGCACGCAAAGACCTTCTCATGACGGAGCCGTCTCGGCTGACGGACGGGAGGAAAAGGCAGAGGATGATTGGTAGAGTGTGTCGGCGGTGTTGTGCAACAGAAAGCTGATGCTGAGACGGCCTGACAGGGTCTGGTTCTGTTCGCTGCGAGACCGTGATCGGGAGTGACCGCGTTGTCTCCCTTTCCCTCCGCAAAGGTTATGCCATTGCCAGCAGTCCTCATGACACAATGAATGAGCCGCCGTAGCCGAAGCCAGAGGGCCCTCGCCGGGTCCCAAAACCACGCCCGATCCCGAAGACGTTTCCGGTAAACGAGGGGTGGATCGGGATAATTTTCCTCCCCTGGTTTGGGACCTTTGGTGAAGCTGTGGCTGCGTTTCGCAAATGACGTGCTTGGTAATCGGGTGTGTTGGGTTGTCAGCTCAGGGTGCATGATCTTGCCAGCGTGACTCAAGTCTGCCCCTGAGCTGCTTCCTGTGCCTGTGCATCTACTCCAGTTGCCTGTATGATCTATTTTAGATTCTTTCGCCCAAGGATGTGTGTGCGCCCTCACAGCAGAGAGCCACAGAAATAAGAGGAAAAAAAGAGAGGAGGGGGAGAATGGATAATATTCGAATAATCTACAGGCAATCATGCAAATTCTCCAGACGTTGTGCACTCAGCGGTGCTGTTGGATTGGGGTGCAGCCGCTCGCGCTAGCCATGCACAACAAATATGGAATTATGCAAACGAAGAACGGGATCCGCGATGGCCATTTGTGCGGGCTAACGTGCATGCAGTGTGTGAGTCAACGCTGCGAGGGCCACGTCAAGCCTTTAATTTACTGAACTGTATTAATCCGATCTGCGCACCATTCCCAGGATGCATCGAGGTCCCATCGGTTGCTTTCGTCTACAAATCCGAGCGAGTAAACAGAGGAGACAGTGTTTAACGTACGTGTCTTGACCGTGTCTGAGTCCGTCCTGCTACAGCCTGAACAGGAGGCAGCGGCTCAGGGACCAGTCCTCCATCACAGGCGCAGATGTCACGCTCCTTGCGGCCCTCGCACACTGAAGGGGCCGCGCCGGATCTGGCGCGACCCTGATGTGTCATCTCGATTTAGGCGCCAGCTCCGCGTCGGCCCACCGACGTGGCCCCGATATCTGCATGCTCCGCTCTTCGTAATCCCACTGGCGCTGGCTGCCTTGGGAGGAAGGGTGCAGGAGGACGTTGGTGAAGGCACCGGCTTGCGGGGGGGTTGGGGGAGCTACAAGAACCAACCAGGGGGAAAAGAATCCTTTTACTGGCTGCAATGTTTTTTTTTGGGCAAATTTAAGAGTTGAAATCAAGTGAAATCGTTTATTTCATCAAGGGTTCCATTTACACCCTAGAAATCATTGTACAGCAGTTGGGAGTCAGGTAACTCCGCCTTCCCGGAGATGATGCAGAATACATTTTTAAATAACTCACAGACCCAGTGCAGCACCCATGTCGCTATTATGACGCTCAGGGCTGAGTTTGGTCTCCAGGGGCTGGAGAATCGCTCAGGAAGGGGGGCAAAAGTGGTGTAACAGCCCCACCTGTCGGTGGGAGGTAACCCCGCAGCAGCCCGTTCACCGCTCAACGTTTCAGGTCATGTTTTTGTGTTTTTATTCCAATAACAAATAAACAGATTTATTCTGCGTCACAATAGCTAACAACTCATCTAGCATCCAGGGTCTAAGAAAAGACATCTGTCCAGCCCTCAGCTCTGCTAATTGGTTGATTAATCGCCTATTTCGTTACCATGGCAACAGGTCCTTAATAAATAACCACGCATGACACTTGATTGCTGGAGAGCTGTAATCAGTGTGTCATCCCCGGGGGTCTGCTAATGGTCGGGTGCAGCCCATACGTCCAGGCCCTAATTTAAAATGTACTTTTTATAAAACGACCTGTTTGCAGCACGTTTTTTAGGCAGAAAACATTCACATCGTCAGCGATCGAGTTCCATTTTTACTCCTGGTGAACAAGACTTTGCACTTGTGAGTCAATAAAGCGGATTCATGTACACACAAAAAAAGAGGAGGAAACAACTGTGCAAAAAGAGAACATTTGTACTTTTATTTTGGAAGAAATTAAGCACAAAACATTAATATTTTCTTCCTAGGTGGTGAACTAAACTTGTGAGGACAACACCTGCAGTTGTTCTTCAAAGCTAACTGTGAGCTACAGGCGGTCTAAATGTACAACTTAAATAACAACGGACTAAATCCCCAAAGAGGTGAAGAATCCGCTTGTGTCAAACGAGCAGATTCTTCCAGGAGCCCTAAAAGTCGACTATGGTAACACAACCAAAGCTAAGCAAACTCTTAAACATTTGTGTTCCTGCACTTTTAAACCATCGCGGGGGGAAAAAAAATGATCAGACCTTTCATCAAAGTGAAAAACAAGCAGGGTTAGATGACCAGTATCCACGCCGCGTACGAGCACGCCGCTGCGGGCGCGCACAACACATCTGGGATCATTCCGCACGGCGCAATGACGGTCCTGTGGGGGAAACGAAACAGATGCGAAACCGCAGAAGAAACGATTTCACGGGCGGGTAATCGCATCGGGAGCAGCGCCGGCTTTTCACGACGGCGGCAGTCGAACGTCGACCGCTCGCGGGCGCCGCCCTCCGAATAAATAAAGCAGCCGTGAGTCCGTGATGCTGCAGAAGGTCCGAGCGGCGTCGGCGCGTCTAGAAAGCTACGGCGCCCGGCTCCAGGAAAAACGCCGCCGCATTACAGCCTTTCCAGAGGCTGCGAGTCGAAAGGCGGATGCACGCAGGCACACAGCTATATAAAGGAATGAAAACTAGGTACAAAAAAATAGATCGAGCAGGACTGTACCAGCAGTGAGTAGTTTTGTTAAAAGAAAATATTTCTGCTGAATATAGTTATAGTAGAATAAGATCTGTAATAGAAACCAGCTATTTGAGACGCCTTTTAGCTCTACGAGGGTCAGAACGTGAAGGTAACAGTGGGTAGGTCCGGTTCGGAGGGATCCGTCTAATATCTGCGGAGGTCTGGAAGGGAGAAGGGGGCTCAACTGCATCATCGCAACTGTCGTCTCTGACCGGGGCGGCCGCAAAGGTTCGCCGCCACTCGGTCGGGTGGATTCAGGCAAGGCAGATTTTGGAAAGAACAGACCCTGACTTATGGCTTCTTTGACGGATCCGGTGAGAAGAAAAGGCAGAGTTTCTTTGGCGGTCAAAGAAACGAGGGAATAAAGGAGTCGTTTCTCCTCACCGGTGTAGAAAAACTGATTGTACTCAACGTTTTTTAACGTAACCTGGAAACAGCAAATTTTAGAGGAGACTACCAAGGTGAGGGGCTGGCGGGTAGCGCCAGACTTCTATCATTGTTCTTTTGCTAAAAAAAGTGGAGTAAGAGGAGTAAACCCCACTCGTCTGTGAAGCTTGAGGGAGCGATCGGGACGCTCCCCCCCCACTCGGCTTCACGAGTGGGGTTGGGAGGCCTGGGGACCCCCGTCCTGGGCTTTGAGCTGGAGCCAGGCGTCCCCCAGCGCCTTGGCAAAGTGGTCATCCACCGAACCTGTGATGGACACAGAGTTGGACACGGGCTCTGCTTCTTTGTAGTTTTTCCCCAGGCTGCGGCGGAAGTGTTCCTCGATCACGGGGTCGCTCGCCGTGTTGGCTACGGAGTTGGGGGCAAAAAGAGACAGAACAATAAGAATGGAGGGAACAGGGAATGTTTATTCTGTGACTGAGGACAGAAAAAAGGGTTACCGTTGGTCTTCTTCTGGTCAGCGGGGGGGCTGGGGGAGCAGCCGTTCATGTGACAGTGCGACAGGTTGCAGTTGCGGTTGCTTGCAGGGGCACAGGTGATAACAGAGGGACGGTTCTGGTGGTTCAAAAAAGCAAACAGATCCTCAAAATCCGGCAAATTATTCTTCACCTCTCCTCAGCGTGCGACTTGTCGTACCTGCTGACGCTCGGCCGTCCCGCTCGCGGCAGCCCACTCCCTGGCGGCCACCCCCATGTCGTGGCTGCTTTTGGTCAGAGCAAGAGGCTGGTCTACAGCATAACCAGAAATGGAAGAGTACAGGTGGTTGCCAAGGAGACTGCCGGAGGAGGAAGTCATTTGCTCTGCAGGGGTGTGACCATGCCTCCAGTGTTCGTTGCGGTTGTCTCCAACAGAAGGACGGGCCCTGCATCAAGAGAGAACGCAATGAAACACACTTTAACACACACTCTAGCCACTCTATTCCAGAAAAAGTGGAAGCACAAACTGAAGCTCGGAGTCCTAATTGTGGGTAGAATTCTGCGGGTATATTTTATACTGCAATAGGCATATTCCACCGCTAGAGGGCGGTCAATAACACAGCAGGTCTACGGACCAAAGCATTCTGGGAAATGTGGTTCCTACTTACAAACACGCGAATGTGTATGTGTTGTTTGAAAGTAGGACAAAGAAATAGTAAACATTTCAATTAGTTTCTTCCTTTTAATTGTTACTCAGGTATTGATCTCAATAATTTTCCTTTGTTGCAGGAGGACACTAAAAAATGAGTTAAGGAAGGTAAAAACATCTATCCCAAGCCCAATAAACAGACCAGAAGGTACTTTTAATATCACAACTTTCACTTGATATTTTGTATTTTACTTACAACTGTGTGGCAAACAATCGGCTCATTTTGGTCATGTGGTCTTCGTCACAGTTCATCCGGTCGTCCATTTGTTCTTCGCCGTATTTACGCTTGCTGGGACAGTGCGGAGGAGGAGGACTTATGCTGGCCATAGCAGAGGACAGGGATGGCGTCCTGGACTCACCTGTGGGACAGGTGAGCTTGCACGTCATCACAGCAGGCAGCGTGCCCCTTATGGGTTTTAAATTAAAAGCTAAACATGGTGCCGCATGCAAGGGTAAATTCTATGCATTTTTTTCAGTTACAGAAAGACTGTTTGTCGGTTTATACACTAAAAGGAAAATGTAAACATCACCATCAAACCAAAACAAACGCATTTTTGTCCTTAAAAGAGGCAGCAAAATGTCAATTTGACAAGGAATTCAAATAAGACACAATAAAAACCATGTAGACAAACCGTCGTAGTAGAGTTTGCCGACGTTATTGTTCATCTTGTCCAGGAACTGAGAGTTCAACAGGTCCATTCTAGTGAACAGCATTTACACGAGCAGGTTGGTTGCTAACATGGATGTTAGCGAAGTGTACAAGCGAAGCCAGCAAAAATCCTTAAATCCTGTAAGAGAGGAAATATCATCAAGTTAGATGGCGATTGTAAGAGTTAACTTGGCCTATAGTTGAAGTAGTATCTCTTGAGACAGTGGACAGCTCGCTGGCTAATAATGCTTCCTAGCGCTTATGTTCACAACTCCAGAGCTTAGCAGTTAGCATCAGGCTAACTACAAACGTATTTGGCTCAATGTTAGCCTAGCTTTGCCTGGCTAGCCTTGAGTAAGTAAACTGGAAAGTTTAATTTATCGATATAATCGCGTGATTTATTATTACAACAGTATCAGTTTGACACAAATCGCAACACAAGTTACCCTATTTATTTATCTATTGTCGCCGCATTAGTTTATTAACGTAGCTACACAGACCGAAGTTAGCGTTAGCTTTTACTACGCTAAGCCCAAACTTTGAGGTGGATCTAATATTTGTCGGCATCCGACTTCACCAAGCAAACCGAGTAAACGTTACCCAACTGGCCAATGATGACTTACAGACAGATTTTAGTCCGGCAACACTGTTCCAGCGACGGGCGGCCGTTTAGTTACTTCGTCAACAAGATTAGCTTTTCACAGCCAAAACATCGCCATGGCCAGCCCAGCTGCGCTACTTTCTCCCAGTACAAAAGAGTTGCGAGTGGCCCTGCTGGACATCCGATGAACTGGTGCAAAATACTCCCACAAAAGCTCACCATTTTCCGAGATTATACAGACAGTTGAACAACACAAGTGCTGCGACAACGCAGCTAAGAACATTTACAGCTAAACACCTGCGAATATGAATGTTTTTCAGGCCAGAAAACGTTGCCAGCACCGGTTTCTTTCTGCTTATATTTATTCTGGTCACATGTGGAGCTAAAAGAGGTAAGAAACACACACCAAACCAGCAAGAACAGTGTCAAATGGTCGCCTCAGGATTTGCAACTGGAGAGCACAGATTGATGAATCTGATCTGGTGTCCTGAGTTTGGACTGTTGCATTTAGTACACAAATAAACATCCTACTGTGTTTCTAATTTCAGCAGCACTGTGTGTAATGCAGCCAAAACAGTACATAGTTACAAAGCTAAATTGCATTTTTAGTCCTAAATTATGTTAATTTGCATTGATGCTTGCATAAATGAGTGTAATTTCTGTGTTTCATATTTGTCAGTCACTGCCAGCTCACTGATAACTCAGTTAGGCTTCTCCATTTGCTACACGTGTCTGTAGGACTGTTGCCGAGCGATGTCCGACAGCCCTGACAGCCATTTTACATTTCATGGTGTCTTTTCACCCTGACATCACCGAGAAGGCACAGCAGCATCTCGGGAGGCACCGGGAAGGCACGGTTATGATGAAAACAGCCCACAGCGGAAACCCCTTTATTTCTTTTTGAATGCAGCAGTTTCAGAGAGCCCGCGAGGTGGAGGAGACTGGGGGAGGGGTGGGAAGGACGGAGGAGAGAGGAGGAGGGAGGCAGAGCATCATCAGCATTGGTGGAGTGGGGGTGGCGGGCGGCGCCACGTCACTGCTGGAGAACGAGGGAGAGCTCTGAGGATGCTCAGCTGAACTGGGAGTTCGCCGTGAGAGCTCAGCCGCCGTTAGCTGCACCCTCAGCCGAAGCGCCCTTCACGCCCAGCACCCGCTCGCTCCTGCGCTCCCTCTCCCAGCCGCAGCCATGAATTATCTGCGCCGGCGTCTCTCGGACAGCACGTTCATCTCCAACCTGCCGAACGGCTACATGACAGACCTCCAGAGGCCTGAGCAAGCCCAGCCTCCTCCGCCTGCCTCCGCCGCCCCAGCCAAGTCCCCCACGGCCGGGCCTACGCCACCGGCCACTTCCCCCGCTCCCGAGAGGAAACCCCAGCCGGCCCAGTCCACCTCGGGGGGCTTCTTCAGCTCCATCACCAACGTGGTGAAGCAGACGGCCGCTTCGGCGGGGCTGGTGGAGCAGAATCAAGTCACGACGCCGAAGAAGTTCAAGATTCTGCTGGTCATCGATGAGCCGCAGCAGGAATGGTGAGAAAATCTCTTCCTCTAATGGTTCTCTTTGATCCTTTGAAGGTTACATCTCCATCCCTTTGATTTTCTCTGCACAATTCTCCTCTAAAATAGCAGCTAGCTGAGGGCTAAACGCCAGCTGGCTGCAGCATCTACCTGTTCATCCTCCAGGAAATTGATGAATGCACACTTTCTCTCCTCTCTAGTATGCACTAACCCCCCCCCCCCCCCACCACCACCACCACCATGCGGCAGGGGTTCCCCCCCATGTCTATGATAGCAGATCATGTGACCGACAGTAGGGCCGTATGGAATAATGAGTGAGGCCAGCTGCGGACCTCTGAATTACGCAGCCTTCCAAGAAAACACATCACGTCTGCCGGCGCAGAAACACACCACCATCATCTTCACTATCATCATCATCATCATCATCATCACCTCCATCACTTCCCACAGAGATGCGATTTAAACATTTCTATCTTTTACAAAGTCCTTTTAGGTGTGATGCAATCAATTTGGGCTTTTATTTGGGCTTTTAAAGGCACTTTTAATGGAAAACTACAGCAGAAATTCCCGAGCCATTTTGCCTGTTTCGGCTCTTTTTTTCCTCCTTTACCATCACTGGCTGTACTTTGCTCTTTTGGTGTCGTGATTAATGTTTTTGCACGGATCATTGATCCAACAGGAAGAGGATTAACTACCAATAAGTAGTCTGTCAGGCTTGTTTACACTTCTGGTGGGATTTCCAGCCAATTCCACCTGTAAAAATGCAGCAGTCTCTGGTTTTTGCTTGCTAGAGTGAAGACGAAGGGAAACAACGACCAGAGGAACGAGGATTAAAGTCCAGAGATCTTTGTCCTTTAAATCACCACGTTTCCCGCCGTGGTCCAGGGTTGTGTCGTGGATCCCCGCAGGTCCACCTGGGAGCCGGGCTGAAGCGCTTCCTTCAGCAGGCTTCCTCTCTTCTAAGTGCCACATCTATTTTTCATGGCTGCTCGGTATCACTTCGGGACGGAGTCGGAGAGGTTTGCACACCAGCCAGACCCCACCAGGAGCTGCTGGAGCGCCGCAAACCACGCTGAGAAGCAGCTGGTGGGGAAGCGTTCGGGTCCAGTGAGAACATTTGCTCCTCGCGACCTGCGGTGGATGATGATGATGATGATGATGATGGAGGATAGAGGATGAGGTTGCAGCTGCGTTAACGTGGTTGATGCTCCAAGTAGGAACCAAAGATTGCGCTGGAAGATGCTTTAAACGGCTCCGTGGTTCCAGTTAGGTGCCGGCGCGCTTAAATGAGCCTCTTTAGATGTTGGACCCTAATTAGCGGCACACGCCTGCTAATGCTAACACACAGGTTCTGTAGGAGCATTTGCAATCATCTCTGAACACACCGCGGTGTGTTTGCAGAGCTAAAAGTCGTTGGACTTGGTGGAAGACAAATGTCGGGTGGGTAGTGGAGAGATGCTCCTCTCTGAGCCGCCTCGCTCGGCTTGGCAGCTTTTAGGTGTCGGTCACAGTTGCCAGGTTTTCTGCCCACCAAGGACGTCGCAGCTCGTTCCTCTGCTGGATCTTTGAAGTTCTCTCATCTCATCTGGTTGAATCCCTTCACCTGCGGATGAGACGAGGATACGCCCAGCGTTGATGCTAATGCCAATGGCTGACTTGCTGCTAATGCATCACCACGATGCCCTGGTGCAAGGGCGACCCAAGGGCCCCCGTCTGAGTTCTACTCTGACTGCCAAACCCAATCAGAAGCACTCTGGTGTCCTCCTTCAAAATGGCTGCTTGTTTCAGAAGCCTGGTGTCCAGGGCCGCCAGACATGCAGCCATTCATAAGTTACTGCTTGTTTTTCCTCCCAAATAAACCCCAGCACTCTAATTAGACGAGATGAATTATTCAGCATCACCCCCCGATGAAGCAGACAGGATGTGCTGGCAGGGCGCCGTGGAGACGAGGCAGAACCCAGCAACATCCAGCCAAAGCGATATATCAACATAATCACACTGCAGCGTGGATGTTTAAAGGCGTTGGAATACTGAGCTGCACAACCGTCCGCCCCCCGCAGGGGATCTCATGGAGGCCGTAACACCACGACGAAACCTTCTCCATTCCTTTCGATGGAGTTTCTGCCTCCATGGCAGAACAATCGCTGATTTTCAATGCCAGACACCGCAGAGGTGTCACAGATTTGTGTCCCCAGGTTGCACACAGGGGCTAGTCCTGAATGCTAACTATTGGCTAACGTGTGCTAGTTGACTAAAATCTGCTGTTTCTCCTTCAAACAGGGCAAAGTTGTTCAGAGGGAAGAAAGTGTTGGGGGATTATGACATCAAAGTGGAGCAGGTTGGTTTGACCGTGTCGGGTGTAGTCGCTGGGAGGTGTTTGTTCAAACACGAGGGAGTGTGACGACCCTGCCAGAAACTT
This sequence comes from Tetraodon nigroviridis, assembly GCA_000180735.1. Classification (NCBI taxonomy): domain Eukaryota; kingdom Metazoa; phylum Chordata; class Actinopteri; order Tetraodontiformes; family Tetraodontidae; genus Tetraodon; species Tetraodon nigroviridis. Next base: position 3,367,109 of record CAAE01014729.1, read on the forward strand.
GCTTCTTCTCAACCCTCCAACAGGCCGAATTCAGCGAGATCAACGTCACGGCGCAGGCTAACGGGACCTGCAACGTTAGCATGCAGGTTTTCAGGAACGGGACCAAGATTATGAGGTGAGATGTGCACAAGAACGGATGTGACCCTTTCTGGTTTTTAGGTTCCGTTCTAGCCGAGTTTACGCAGTTACAGCCTGCTTTGTTGGCTGCTGCTGCTGCTGCTGTTTGGTTTGGGAACGGAGGGCCTGAGGATCTGGTCTCTAATCTCCAGAATCAATTTAATTTGCTAAGTACCCCAGGCTTTTCACCGTAACATGAAAAAGATCTGATTTCCAGGCTACAGTTTCTTTACCTCTTCATCCTCTGTTCTATTAGATTTTATTTAATGACGGATGAGTCCGAGTGTTATCAGCAGATGATTAATGATGGTTTTCCGATGCATATTCAGCCAGTAGTTTCTCCGTTTTTACTTGATGACTCAGCGCTCTTTTTGTAGCGTGCTAGCATCCTAGCGATCCTAATCCGCACGGATGTTGCGTCTCTTCCGTCTTCATTCCCGATTCCTCCCTCCAGGTCGTTCAAACCGGACTTTGTGCTCATCCGCCAGCACGCCTTCAGCATGACCCAGAACGAGGATTTCCGGAACCTGATCATCGGGCTGCAGTACGGAGGCGTCCCCAGCATCAACTCCCTCGCGTCCATCTACAACATGTGCGACAAGCCGTGGGCGGTAGGCACTCGGAGAGCGGCGGCGGTGCCCACGACCCGCCCTTTGAAAAAAAGCCAGATTAAAAATGTTTCTCTTTCGGAGATTTCAGTTTGCCCAACTCATCAACACCCATAGGAGGCTTGGCGCCGACAAGTTTCCTCTGATCGAGCAGACTTTTTACCCCAACTACAAGGAAATGGTCATTTGAACACTTTAATCTTGATTCAACTAAACTTTCTCCCTGTTTGGGTAGCGGAAAGATGCCAAAACCCTGTTTTTTGACGTTAGGTGAGCATGCCGTCGTTTCCTGTGGTGGTGAAGATTGGCCACGCCCACTCCGGCGTGGGAAAGGTATGAAAAGGCTCCACCCTCGCCGCCCTCTCCTGGCAGATCGGCACACAGTTTCTCCCCTGCGTCCAGGTGAAGGTGGAGAACCACATGAAGTTCCAGGACATAGCCAGCGTGGTGGCTCTGACCCAGACCTACACCACCACGGAACCGCTCGTCGACTCCAAATACGACGTCCGGATCCAGAAGATCGGCGCCGACTACAAAGCCTACATGTGCGTTCAAAGACAAGTTGTGTAAAAGCGTCCGAAACAGAGGAGCCAATGAGTGTTTGACACCTTTCAGGAGAACTTCTATATCTGGTAACTGGAAGTCCAACACCGGCTCGGCCATGCTGGAGCAGGTGGCCATGACGGACAGGTGAGCCGTGAGCCTTCCTCCTTCAGGAGGTCACGTGACCCCTCTGCCTGTCGCATCACGACGCCTCTCCCCCTCAGGTACAAGCTGTGGGTGGACACCTGCTCGGAGATGTTCGGGGGCCTGCACGTGTGCGCCGTCAAAGCCATCCACGGCAAAGACGGCAGAGATTACATCACCGAGGTGGGCCGAGAGCCGAAACGCTGGTGCAGGCGGCGCCCCCTGCCTCCGCTCTAACCGCCATGTCCCGGTGCAGGTGGTGGGCTCCTCCATGCCCCTGGTGGGGGAGCACCAGGCCCAGGACAGGCAGCTCATCGCCGACATGGTGCTGGCAGAAATGAACCAGCTGGCGGAGAGGGAAGCCAACGCCCCGCAGAAGCCCACCACCACGCAGCCCTCCCAGGTCAGCTAGCGCCGCGCCGCAGGCCGCCCGTACCCACGCCACGCAGCCGGGCTCATAGGCCGTGCCGCTGTCTCGCCAGGGAGCCGTCCAGAAGGGGGACGGTCCCGCCGAGACCACCAAGGACAGCATGGGCCGCCCGCCCCAAGGCTGCCTGCAGTACATCCTGGACTGCAACAGCGTCGCCGTGGGTCCGAAGCAGGTCCAGGCCAACTGAGCGAGCCGCCCTGGAGTCTGGGGACACCTTTGCTGTTGGCGAGCGCAGCTGTGCGTGTGTGTGTGTGTCGGGGTGCGTTGCGAGGGCCAGAATCAGCTGACGTGAGCCTGGTTTCCTGCCTTGACTGTGTTTTTACCTCTATGCAGTGTCCAAATCCGTCGGTCCGTTGACGTGCGTGCTCGTGCGGGTCTCCTCTGTTCCAGTAGCTGTGGGTTGTGTTTCTTTGGGCGGGGTTGGGGGGGCTGTTGTCCACCATGTAAAGCAGATTGTGCCTACACTGAGTCCAGTGCTGCTCGGCCCACCCACCGGCCCCCCCGCCCTCTCCCTGTTTTTCTAATTTGACGTTTTAGATATTGTTGAAACGTGGACCATCGTGCACTTTGAGGTTTGTGTGTGTATCTCCATCTGTATACAGTGCCGAGTGTGTTTGGCTGTAGTGGTGTTTCTACTAATAGATATTTATTTTTCTTTTGCATGGTCCAACCGAATGCAGGTTATTAATGTCCGATGCGGCGGGACGTTAACGGGACGCGTCCCAGCTGTCTTTGCTGTGATTCCTGCATTGTGAATGTCATATAAAAAAAGCATAACATTTTACAGGATACATCCGATATCATCTGCATATATATATATATTCTATATATGCGCCTACAGGAACATACAGTGTGTGGCCTTTATCGAAGCAAAGTCTATGAAATCACTAGAAAGTAGATGGTTTATTATTTAAAGATGTAGTTGCAGGTGTTCACACACAGCCTGCCTATGTTTGTATGAGTTTGAGCCAAAGAAAGAGGATTTTCCTTTACCTCCGTGTTTTGCACTCTGAACCACCGAGGGGACCGTCCATCTTCCCTCGGAGCTCCCACCCGGCCGCAGTTCTTCAAATTGCGCCTATTTTTAATTCCGGACGTGCGCCGTCCATCCACGCCCAACGCCGGCCATCCTGGTGGCGTTGCCATGGTGTCCGTGCATCCTGTGAGCCGAAGCAAAGCGCAATAGAAAAACCTGTGCTCCCGATGAAGACTGCCAGTCTTCCTCCCAGCTCACCGAACCCGTGTCATTCCACCGTCCCTTTACCGCTCTAGTGCAAACGTGTGTCGTTACTTAAGCGCCATCGTGTCCGTGAGTGTATCCTCGTAGAGAAGCCATGCCTGAGGCTTTCTGAATGTCGTGTCGATAGGAACTATGCCATGGCACCGATTTCCAGGAGAGGGACCGTGTCGGAACATCTGCAGGACCACGGCAACCCTCGCAGAACCTGTAACCCTCCAAACCGCTGTCAGACTGTTTCAATCAAGATCGGAATTCAATATGTGGTGGTTTCAATTCCTTTCTGGATACTTCTGTCACTGGCAATAAAGCTTCATTTGCAATATGTGTTTGGGTCCGCGTGCTCATCTTTAATCCGGCTGGACTGAAGTTAAAGGCCTACATGTCAGTAGTCTGGGTGTTTGTGAGTAAATATCTAGTTTTAACGGCCAAAGGCCCTCAGAGGTGCTTCTAGTGCCACCTGGTGGTCATACAGGGACACAGCCTCCGGGCTGGCCTGTTACCATGGTAACACCAGGAGCCCACTTGAGCTAAAATAATAAGTGTCGATGCTCAGAAACCAGTAAATCGGCGGACTCGTTTAAAACGGAGGCTGAGAATCTGAGTCTCGTTCCAAAATTCGAGGATAACTTTTCTTAAAATGTATTTCCTTCCCCTAATTTTAGTAGTGAAGTTTAAACGCTCAAATCATTTATGCATCGAATTATTCAAATTAGCGAGAGGACAACAGGTCAAATCCTGGTGATTTGGGAAAGATTTTAAGATTATTTCTAATAAAATAATAACAGAGCTAAATGGAGACTTTACTTTTGATTGTAAACCTAATTTGTTGTATGAACTGTATTTAGATATCTGTGTGACATTAATATAACACATTGCACAGGAATTTTGTTTAAATATTACTTTTTTTTGTTTGGTCGAGAAATTGACACACACACACACACACACACACACACACACACACGTACTTGTACTTGAAGTAGTGGTGACCATGGCCGGTAGGGGGCGCTCTTTGACCCACCGCCTATGTTGTGTTTACAGTTTGTCAGAACGCAAAACAGGAACAGTTCAAGTAAAACTAACTAAAAATAGACGCACAGCAGGCGGCAGCGTGCTTGTCGTCTTTGCTGACTGTTTTATTGAGTGATCAGATGATTTAGATGAGTAAAACAACCGTGTAATATTTTTATGACCTGGGTTCAAAGAAACAGAACTAAATATAGCCTGCAGGAAAAAACCATAAATCAGCAGCTCAGCTGAGTAAGATGTTCCTGTCCTGGAACAGGAATGACACGGGCTTCTGTCCTTCCCTTGTTCCACTGAGCTCGCCAGCCGCTCGGTGGTCGGGGCCAACGGAGGGTCCCCAGGAGGTGGTCTGGACACCCTGTTGCCACGGCTACGACAAACATCACACCCTGACACCAGGTCTCGCACATGTGTGGGGCTTTTAACTGTAATGAACATGATCTGGGGTCCAAGCTGGCCTTCAACAGATAGGAGGTGTTAAAAGACAAAAAGACGGCTTAAACGGAGGTATTTAACTTAATTTTATTAAAATATCGAATACGTAACTTTATCCCCAAGTTCACAATAAAACTTTTAACCTGCTGAAAATAGACTCAACAAATTCATTTCCAAATCATTTTAAATATTTTAAGACGACCTTCCCGTGGTGAGGACTGTTGAAAGGACAAACATCTGCATCCGCGCAAGTTTTTTACTCTTCAGCTAAGAAGGGCGGCACAGACTGATGCGCAGGCGCCGCGCTGGCAAAAATGTGCAAATTGGGATTCTCCGCCACAGGCGCTCACCTTCTGCCGTGATCTGTGAGCCCCCAAAAAAAGCTGAAATTAAGGAGAAAAAGGTACTGTCACCACTTAAGACGATGCAAAAAAAACCCAACCAAAAACCAAAAAAAGCAAACTGAAAGCTCTCGGTTGTGGAAACAGGAGGACTGCGCAGATCTTTGTGCAGGTTTCCTTTGAAGGCGCGTCAGCTTTAAAGGTCCTCTTCATCAGGGCGCTCACACACATCCCAGGTCAGGGTAATCCTTCAGTGTCCATGTATCGTTGCCATGGTATTTACAGTACAGGTTAAACCAAAAGCTTTGCTACGGCGGAGCCTCGGCGTTACAAACGAGGCAGCGCTTCAATGCGTCGTAATGCCAGATGCGATTCTTCGCAAACCTCCAGGTGCGCTTCTCCCTACGCGTTACAGCGATAAGCATGAGTTTATGTGTGATTGCATGTATGCTTTTAGGTCTATATAGGCAACTGTACAGACAGAAACGGAGGCACGTTGTGCATTTGGGCGGTTTTTGGGAGCAGAGGTGAGAGTTGCTAGAAAATAGGCAGCCTGGTGGAGGTCAGGGTACATGCGTTGATGTCCTCGGTGTGGGAGGCTCTGTGCAGGGACGGCTCTGAGGCACTGCGGTTGATCTTAGGCAGAGCGTGCTGGAGAAGCTCGATGGAGGACAAAATCTACGCAGGCGGAGGGAGGAAAAGGTCAGTGAAGGAAGAGTGAAGGCGGGGTCGTATCACCAGGACCACGGCTCACCTGCGGGAAGAGAGGCCTCTCGTCCTTGGACTTCTTGATGCAGTCGGCCACCAGCCTTTTCATGGCTTTGGGGCAGTTCTTGTAGAGCTTACTGAGGTCGGGGGACAAATAGCCCCTCCCCACCATGTAGATGATCTAAACGGAGGCACAGATTGTGGATAAAAGCTCAGATATCGATCAAGCGCCACCCAGAAAGTGACCTCCGATGACTCCCCAGCCTGCAGACGGCCACCTCAGGGGGCAGCGGCCTTTCTGCTGCTCCCCAATGCACAAAAAGCACCAGCGGGTCAGACGGGTCCCGGATCAGTGGGAGGGAAAGAGCCAAAACACGGACGCACGCCAGCATACCAGCACACTCCCAATCTCACGCACAAACAGGCTTGTGTTACAGCTTCTAAAATTAGGCCAGTGGCTCCTGGGTGCCTGTTCCTGTTCCACCGCCGGCCTGGCTCCACCAACCCCTTCACCCTTCCAGAGGAGGAGAACCTTATTCCTCCGTTATGCAACGCGGCTGTGGAAACTGTTCCGCCTCCACATTCTGGATCGCCGGTCCAACGTGAACATAACCACGAGATATCTCGTTGCCGTCGCCAACTAGCGACGGTTAGCAGCTAAGAACAATAAAAGGAGGCGTCGGCTGGGTGGAAATGCTCGCAGGTAAGACGACCCGTCAGCGTTTATTACACCGCATCAGAACCTTCGCGTCCAAGGACACGAGAACCAGCCGCATCCCTCACCTGATCTCGGTTTCCGGTCTGGGAGTACGGCAGCTCTCCCGCCATGAGCTCAAAGAGGACTATTCCATAGGAGTAGACGTCCGACTGGAAACTGTAGGGGTTGTTATCCTGCATCCGGATGACCTCGGGAGCCTGCCAGCATTCAGGGAATCAAGAGAATCAGCGTTCTGGTGTTCCCACGCTCGCTTTCTTCACGGCGGATCCGCTACTGACCATCCAGAGAATGGACCCGGAAGGCTGCTCCACCTGGTGGGAGCCGCTCCATCGGCTCTTCACCGTAGCCAGACCAAAGTCGCCGATTTTCACCGTCAGCCCTTCATGCAAGAAGATGTCTGTGCGTCCGTTAAAGGGATAGCTCTCAGACGCAGACACCAGCGTTCCCCTCCACTGTCTACTCCTCCTCGATTCCTCGAACAGCAGCGTGGAAAGGATACTGTTGGACTTCATGTCACGATGAATGATGTTCTTCGCGTGCAGGTAGCTGCAAACGAGCAGAAGGAGAAAGGGATGAGGCGGGTGTTGCTGTGGCTGGGAGCGCTCTCCCGCGGGGCTTACTCCATGCCCTGGGCCGTCTGCCTGGCGATGTCTATGAGCTGGATGATCTTGAAGTTGGTCTCCAGGACGTGAATGTGCTTGTAGAGGCTGCTGCCCTCGCACCACTGCGTCACGATGGCCAGGTTGTCCTTGGTCATGTAGCCCATAAACAACAGGATGTTGACATGTCGCGTTTTCCTGCAGCAAATGTGTCAACGGGAAGAAGAAGAAGAAGAAGAAGAAGAAGAAGAAGAAGAAATATCAACGATCAGGTTCAAGGTAGACGGGAACGGACCTGTGATAGAGAAAAAGCCTTCGGTCTGTGTGGGTGCTCACCTCAGGACGGCCACCTCGTTCCTGAAAGCCTGGAACTGCTCTGGTGTGGGGTTGGTCACCTTTAGAATCTTCACTGCTACATCACCTGCAGCCATGTTTGACAACCCCGCCCCCCCCCGGTGACTTTTGACCCACATGTCTCAGGTAACTTATTTCAAAGTGCAACGTGAAAATGTGAAAGCACTGCGAGTTGCACTTGCAGATGGCCCTGCCCTGTGTGAAAGGCATTCCTACCGTGCCATTTCCCTTTGTACACCGTTCCAAAGGAGCCGGAGCCGATGCGGGAGTGCAGGTACACCTCGCTGGCCTCTATTTCCCAGTAATAACTGGAGTCTCGCTTGTCCCGAGGCCTCTGTGTGGAGCAGACGAGCGCAACTCTGACGTTCCGCTCCTTTAGGAAGATCGCAAGAAACCAAAAAACCCCTCAAACTGTTAAAAAAAAGCAAAGGACTTACAATTTTATGTTCCCCCTGAGTGTTGAAGGAAGTGGCCCTCTCCCGCTGGGAAGGTGCTGGAGCTTTGGAGTGAGACTGGGACCAGCCTGTGGGGCTCTGGTTGGGAGAGCTACCCGCTAAGAACCAAACAAGAGGGAGATTCTGGTGGCGTCCAAAGCTATTTAAAGAAGCAACAGGAGAAAAACACCTACCGGAGTCGTGGTCACGCATCACATCCTGAAGAGACAAGAAACGCCGTTCTGTTAGCATGCTACATACGCTGCTGCTCGCTACCAGCACAACCTGTTTGCAGCACGACGGTCGCACGCGCGTTCTGCTTTCTAACCTTTTCGGGACTCTCTGACGAGGCTTCGACACAAGTTTGGGAGAAGTGCACAATACCTACTTTCCTCTTCAGCCAGAACCTGTGGCACCAGGAGCTGGGGAAGGTGTTCAGGCAGTCTAGCTACTCCCCAGCAGGGTGACCGCACAACGGGCCAGCGAGGGGCGAAAGAAGGAAAGAAAGTGGTGGGAAAGGACAGAGTGGAGGAAAGGAAGGGGGGAATGGCGACAAGTGGGGTTTAATCGGACAGAGCAGGGAAATAAAAATCCACAAAGGCAGAGAACAGCAGCAGGAAAAAGCAGGAGATGGAACTCAAGTATCACACGCTTGGAAAGAAAAGACTAAACTAGGTTTGATGGGAGGAAGTAGACCAAACCAGACCCACAGGTGGGTCATCTGCCTAGGGAGATGTTGAAAAGCGGCGGCGTGAGAGACAGCTGGAATGTCTGAGATGAATGTGGGAGGGCAGGATCCCCCCTCAGCAGACATGTCAGGAATGGCCCGATCGGAGCAGAGGGGCAATTACCTCAATCATGCTGCTGTCAACGGGCAGGGTGGTGCTGACCATGTGGACGTTGGGCGTGGAAGTGGAGCGCTGCCTCTGGGAGAGACCACCGCCTGTCGGCGCGTAGGACGTGTTGTAGTTGAAGGCGTGAGGGGTGGAATACCGATGGGCGGAGCTGTGAGGGTGCAAAGGGGGAGATCGTGAGGACACGGTGGCTGCTGGACGTCTGCTTTGGCTTTGGTTGGCGCTTTCAAAACAATGTGACCAGCCGTGTGTGTGTGTGTGTGTGCGGGTTGAATGCTGCTGCATGGGTATTTCTGGTTGCGTTTCAAGTCCTTTTTTTTCACACATTCGCTGGTGGCGATCTTTTTATGTCGCGTCATCGACCCACCGTTACACATGACAAACTTGTAAAACAAAAGTAAAATAAAGATGAGTGCAACTAGTTCATTTGACCGTGGCCTTATTACTGGTTCAAATGAAAAGTAAAAGGCTGACAAATATTAAAAATATCAGAATACTGAAAACAAAAACTTTTAAGAAGAGTGAAACCAGGATGTGTAACTACTGTAGCTGCTGGTTAAAGCACTGGAGCTGGATGTTACATCTCACACGTAAAACTTTGTTTCAAAACAGCATCCGAGACGGCGCGGCACAACCTAAATACCTCATTTGGCAGCTCGGCGTGTTTCTAACTAGAGAAAAAGCTGCAGAAACAACAGCCTCCTTTTTCGCCTCCGTGCTTACGTCAGCGACTGCCCCGGTAAGCTCCCGCAAAGCTGAGAAGGTGAAAAAAAAACACCCCAAAAACCCAGAAAAACACTCACACTAATCTAATTTTACATTTCGCTCGTTTGTGCAACCAAACAGGAAACGATATCGGTGGCCATGGCGACAGGCACCAACCTGGTGGCTTATCTGCGCACATGATCAAACGTCTCACGTTTGCTCTGCAGAAACTCACAAATGAAGCCCTGCTCTTTCCACATTATCCCCATTAGCTCTCCAACGGTGGAGCAAACCGTCGGTGGAGGCAGCGATTGAGCTCTGAATAATAGATACGCATGAGGAGCCGCTGCCATCAAAGGCGGAACCATTAACGTCCAGGAACATGATGATGTGGAGCCTCTGTCCCACCTTGGGAATCGAGTTAAGGAGTCTCTCATTCTTCGAGATGTCAGGGAGGGCAGGGACGGAGCGCCGCTGTCTCCCGGTGATGGAAACAACCTGACAACAGAATGGCAACGGTGTCAATGATGGGTGCTTAACCGCAGCGTCAGGGCTGTCACGCAGGGCCCTGAAAGCCGGCGAGAGGCTCGATTTCTGATACCCAAGTACGGACACACACTTACAGGAGCTGCCTGATATTGCTCCAGTCCACGCACATCGTGGGCACTTTGGTGCTGCAGTGCTCGTGGAACTTGTAGCAACACGTTTGGCAACGAAATCCATTCAGAAGAAACTTCTGACATATATCACAGAAGGCGAGCTTCAGGTAGGTTTTCCGAACCTAAAAGGAGAAAGACGTGGTTTCAACGGTAATTTGAGCCTCGTTTTTAAGGTGCGGGATTGTTTCCGATGCTTAAAATACTCACAAAATTATGCGTGGTCAGCGGGACGTGATCTAAAACCTCCACCAGCAGCTCTTGGCCAATGAGAGATGTGGAATCTGTGTTCCAGTCCATCCGCAATTTTTTACTGGTTGAAAGATAAACACAAAGAGATAAAAGCAGAGAGATAAAAGCGCTGTAACTGAGGCCTCACGCAAAACCTCCGATCTGTGTGGCAGATTTCACTGAGTGACAAATAGTGGGCTACAGAAATTCCGTCTCGCAGCAGTGTGGGGCTCACCTACTCTGTCCCGGATGCAGCCTGAAAACCGCGCAGCACTGAGGCTGCAGACCTCGCACCTTCAGCGCTTTAATCAGGCAGCTGTGCAGGGTCATACCCGGTCGCACGTTCACCTGGAGCACAAACCCAGTCTAAATTCCTCTCCTTCGTCCTGCATCAGTACATTATTTCTGCACATCTCGCAATTAAAAAGCAGGAAAAAAAAAAAGGAAACCCACCACGGTGCGTTGCTGGTTCGGGAGGTAGACGCGGATGGTGCTGCTCGTCTTGGAGTCGGGCATCTTGCCGTCATCTGAGGAGCGCCGCTGGCAGGGGAAGCCCTGGACCATTGTTGGGGACAGGCACGGGCTGTCAAACTCAGTCTCCTTCATTCCAAAGCCATTGCTCAAGGTTTTCCAGGCTCTTGCAGGTGTTCCATTAGTGAACCCTTGTGCTTGCAACGGTCTGGTGAAAACAGGTAAAGCCTCACATGAGCAAACAAGAGTCCAAATGCTGTTCGTCTTGTGCATATTTAAATCTGAATAACTGCAGATAAGAAGGCTTCAAGTTCGTCATCACCGAAACTGTTGGGACTAATCTTTGACTTCATCGAGTGCGACCAACCCTCTTCTGGTGAAGGAATGATTAGGACCACTTAGAGGTGGTGTCAGTATGTTACTCACAATCCTTTATGTGGAAGGGAAACCTAAAGAGAAAGTGTTCCAAGGGCACCATCCTTCACGAAAAAGAAAGCTGCTATTCTTCACAACTATTAGGAAACGATCTAATCTACTAAAGATAAGTCTAGGCTTCCACTGAGACACGTAGACATTAGCTTCAACACTTTTCTGCGTGGTAATGCGAATGCAAAGCTATAATTTGAATTTCTAAGCATTTCTAAGAGGCCCAGATACTTGTAGGTATTACCCCAACAACAAATATGCGATACAGGCGGCAGCCTATGTTTATTTTCCCATGTATAGCCTAAAAAAAAGCCATTTATTAACGCTGTAGGGACGATTAACTGCAGGTATTGGTGTATGTTTCTTTCTTTCTTTCTTTCTTTCTCTTTTAAGCCCTGGGGGGACAAACTGGCCCCGCCGTGATGCAGGAGCTGTGTTCACAACAAGTGCCGTGATCCATCCAGAAAGGGGTATCAACAGAGGCCAAGTCTGCACTAATTGGACCCGACTCCTGTTGCCACAGGTCTGTCTTTCTCGCCCGGACACATCAAATATCCCCAACAACCGGTCCGTCCATTTGAACGCCGCGAATCGAGCCGATACTAATGTCGGCAGGTTGGCTCTAAACCAGAGCCAGGCACGCCTTGTTTAATTTACCATCGTACTCCACAGAGTAGTAAAACAACAACTACTAGACGTGTACGGTTTGCGTTGCACTAGTGGAAACTCGCAGTGTTTTTACAAGGCCTGGTAGGGCCACTTATCACTGGGAAAGTGCCCGGAGGCCCTCGGAGCCGAGCTATATCCTTTTAACTTCACGGATTTATTCGCCGTTTATCCATCTTTTGCCTTCCTAATCGCCTGTCGTATCGCCGCAGGAGAGGCCTATCGTTTTTTCTGCAGTTGCCGTTTCGAAGTAAAAGACAAAGTCGAGCGGTGTCGGGAGCCACTGGACCGTGTTTGCTTACCAAGAGAAGTTAGAAAAGTTGCGCTCCGCCATAACTTCAGGAAAAAGTGGCGTCGGTGACATCATCATATTTGCAACGCATTCAAGGAAAAAGGAAAATGTCGAAGTCGGAGAGGGGAAAAACATCCACCAGTGTTTCCCAAGCTTCCAGTCGTTACGGCTTTAATTAAAAAAAAAACGTAACGGACATACGCGGTGATTTTTTTTATCGAGCCGCCCAAAATAGCTGTAATAAAGTAAAAGTTTTATCCGGTAATGCGGTGAAAGAGGAAAAATCCGTCCGCCTCTCAAAGTCTCACGGCAGTGGGCGAGGGAGGGGGGGTATTCCTGAAGTCCCGTGAGGCGCTTTCAAATTAAAACGCCCGTCGCGTCGCTGGCGTGGAGCTGGCGTGGAGCTGGCCGTGGAGCTGGCCGTGGAAAAGTGGACCGTTTCAGGAGAAGGTGAAGAGGTTCGGCTCGGTGTCGAGTGTCCGCTTGACGCCACCGACTGAAACAGGAGCTCGCAGTCATAACAAGCCTTGCAAAGCGTCGCCGTCAGTGCGCAGCCACAAATTATGACCCTCAACTTAAAAATGACTTGACCTGAGAAAATAAATAAAGCCCATTGTGTAAAGGTCAAAAGCTGGATCTCAGTGCAAGATGACGTGCTGATGTGTGCTGTGTTTAGGGTCACAAGAAGTCCCTTTTTTTTTAAAGTTTAACCTCGAAATTTGGTTTATTTCATGCAGGTTTTCCAGTTTACATTTGTTCAAGCAACGCTCACTCCCCCATCTTTTGCAAAGCAACGCCCACTATCGGTGTGGAATGAAAAAGAATTGAATTGTTGACTGCAGGGCACCATCACCTGGACATTTCAGCACTGTGCATCGCTGCAATTTTCTTATTTTACTCCTTACACATTTGCTTTTTTAAAATATGCACAGACCTTGTGAGAAAGCAAAGCTTCGAGGCTGCAATTGATGAATACACTTTTGAAGTAGCAAAATCGTTTTCTAGTTTTGAAGGCGATGACATGTATTAGGTTCAAATGTTTTTCACATTAAACACTGTTTGGTCTCATTAGTCGGGTTATTAATAGGACAGTAATTGCAGAACAGTAGCTTCTGCACTCACCATGTGTTCAGCATCTCCATGGAGTCCCAGTTCGGGTCCCCTGAGGTACCCTAAGCACTGTCCTTTTCTCCCATCTGAGGATAAACACGAGCA
>CAAE01014730.1:0-32137 GCA_000180735.1 Tetraodon nigroviridis
CTCATTAAAGTGGGATCTTGCGGAGGGGAAAGTTGGGGTGGATCCATATTTTCAATTAACAGTAATTTCTTATGTGATTATTGCAGAGTAAACATACAGTTCTTTCCAAGATGTTTATTATGAACAAAACATGGCCAAACTAGAGAGATTTAATAGATGACAGCAAAGCACATCAACTTAACAGGCAGTAAGATTAAGACCAACAGTCCATTATCATTATTATTATATCTACTGCTAATGATCTGTTTGTTCTTGTTCATTGCAGTCAGTGACTTTATTTAAAAGTGCAACGTAACGAATATCTAAACAGTCAAATTTTTAACCCTTATCAAATTTACAGCGAAATTACGTTGCAGAATATTCTGTTTAGTCTGCAATTCTTGTAACTTTAAATTATGTTGTTGAAGAAACAGGATCTCCCTCTGAAAGAATATCTATAACAAGAGTGAGCAGCCACTCTCATCCAACTGGGGTTGTTTCATATTATATGCCAGTCAAGATCAATAAACTCGGGCCCAGGGATACTGTGCCACCCTCCAAGTCTTTGCTACAAGCGGTACGTTCGCGTTGAATGGCTTCCCGGGGCGAGGGGAACCGGGGAGAGAGCGCGCCGCGTCTCCCTTTTTAAACGCCAACGCTCCGCGTCTCCTTCCCGGCCAGGGGTGAGTGTCTCGTCCGCCGCCTTGCGAGGTTTGCTGGGGCCGGTTGGGGACTTTAGCTGCAGAGCCGGTCGGGTGGGGGTTCGGGTGGATGAGCCATCGTGCACACACGGGACAATTGAAGTTTGGAGAGGGCGGCGTGTCCCTAAATAGACGGCAACCCCGAAACTTTGACACTTGTCTCCTGACGCTGAACTGTCCCAGAGATGCCCGGTTATATTTTCACGGTCATTTCTGGCTCTGGCGGGACCCAGCGGTGTTACGCGGTGCCTCGCCGCGCTCCCACCCCCCACGCCGCCGCACTGGTTCCGTCTGGCTCGCCCCCGGCGGCTGCGTGTCCTGGGATGACCTGTTGATGTCGGCGGAATGGAGGATGCCGGAGGGGGGGTGATTTCCCCATCATCATAATATTTAAATAAGCGACATTTTCGCTTTGACATCCGGCGTCGCAGCACGACTATCCCGTCTGCACCGGCAGTAAGTGTCTTGTTTAGTTATTAAGAGTCTGTTATGGCGGAAATGCGTGACGTTGTTTAGCCGGTTGAAGTGTGCGTGAGGTGGATGGCGCGCCGGGGCGAGACCAAAATATTTAACAGTAGCGTTAGCTTAGCCGTTAGCTCCTTCGGTGGCCTGTCGCGGATGGGAGAGGGTTTTAAACCTCTCCCCACTGCCGGTCCCAGGTGAAAGGCGGTCCTGGCGGTCACGCCATGTGCATTTTTGACGGGAAAATACTTGGAAAGGTGTTTGGCTGCATATTGTGATTAAAACTCCCCCACTCGGGGAGCACCAGGACTGCCTTGCCTCACCGTGTCGCCCCCCTTTCCTGGCCGCACAGTGGAGCATTCCAGGCCGGTAGACTGGCGCGCGGCTACGTGCACGCTCCAAAGATTCCGAAGTATGCTTTCCTATTTCAACGTACCTGCTAAGTTTGGGTGCTTTTCATTTGTGCACTTTATTGTCCATTTATTTTCCTTAAAAGGGTGATTGAGGGGGGGATGGAGATCATTTCACCCTGACAGCAAAACACTCATGCAGGCACAGACACGTGGAAATCAGGAAATGACAATACACACAATCATTCCTGTAACTGTCCCGGCCTAAAATAAGCCCACTGGCTCCTGGGATGGCTGTTTTCAAAGCATACCATGAAAAGTCTACAGTCTTAAGAATGTTTGACCTACTTTCCTCAGCAGGCTGGTTGAAGTGAGATTTCAACCACAGGGTGATTTCAGGTCAGCAGAATTTGTTCACATTGTAGCACTGTTTCAAATGTTTGGAATCTGAGACCTTCCCGCTGATCTCTGCGGGTCTCACTTCCCCGCCTCGGTGCATAAAGACACACAGACACACACACACACACACACACACACACACACACACACCAACACCAACATTCTTCCTCCCTATCAGGACAAACTGCAAACACACCCTCCTCTCTGCCGTGTGTCTGTGTGCCTTCGTGTGCACGCATGTGTGCTTACCGTGGCTCGCCAAACTGTAAACAGACAGCATTGTCTAATGCCTGCGTGTGACTCAGTGTGCCTTTTGTGGGTTTGTTTGAGCCTGTGTGTGCGCATCTGTGTTTTAGTATGAGGGAGAGGGAGCTTGAGTGAGACAGAGACAAAGAGAGCATTTCTCTTTACCCTGGAGCTTGGCAGGATCCCAAATGAAAGGCTTTGGATATGATGGGGCGGAACACTTGAGCCCTCATCAGTCGGTCACACCAAAGTTGGTTTTATACTTCTCCCAGTGGTGGGCTTCAATCATTTTGCTTGGTAGAATCTAAGATGGCTTCTTTTGGGTGTATTTGGGGCATTCGTTAACACTTAGGTGAGAGAAGGGGGTGTGTTGTGGTCATTTTCTACTCTTGGGTAGTTAAGACTTCACCCATTCGTGAGGTACATTAACGCTGACTGGTGTTCTGCTTCGAGGAAAGGTTTATTGCACTGTGACTGAGCTTGTGGAGGTTTAATGGTGCTTGTTAGTGAAGAAACTGTGCAATTCATGTAAATCCAGATCTAATATGACAGAATATGACAGAAAATCCAAAACATAGCTTGTTTGGTCTGCAATGTCCTGACGTCTTCTGCTTATCCACACAAAGCTGTGTGTTGTCAGGGCTGCAGTGTGTTGCTTTTTTTGTGTGTTCTTGAAGACCGTGTAAATCCTAATGCATGTCATCTGTGCAAGTATGGTAGAGAAAGAAGAAAAAAGGGTATGTTAGCTGTTAAGTTTTAATAAAACAAAAAAAAAAAAAACAATTAGGGAAAAAATGCAAAAGTGTTTGTTTAGGCTGGAAAAATGCACACACACTCACTCACGCACACACAAACTTGGGCACAAAACAGAGCATGACCCAGTTATCAAAGGACATCTCCGGGATTTATTAGCTCATAGAAGAGAAAATAAAAAAGCTTTTCACGAAGCCTGCGTTTGGCAGTCACTACCTTAGGGCTCAGGTGACGCATGGGATTAATGCAGAGTGGATTATCCACTGAGGCTTCAACAAAACTTTGTTTTGTATCAACAACTTGTGCCCCTGCCAGTTTTCCTCAGTAGGACTCTGTAAAGATATATTGTTCCCTGTCAAAATTCCTAGTATGTCATTTTAAGGCTTTGGGTGGGAGCTATGAAGAATAAACAGAGGGAATAAAACATCTCCTTTCATTAGGCCTAATGTAGGTTTCTTCTGACGCATCCATGCATGGGTTTGGTGTGGTTTCAGGGTTTATCAGTTTAAAAAAAAAACAGGTATTATAGGTCCATTACACACAACGAGATTAAAAGTAATCTTAAATCTCACATAAAAGGGGGGGTTTTAAAGTTTAGCTAATGTTTTAAGGACAGGGGGTCTTGCTGCAACAGAGATTTGCACGCAGATGAAAAATGTCGGTGTTGTTTCTTATGCTTTTTGTGTTGTTTCTCTCTGTCTTTGCCAACAAGTCTCCTCAGTGGTGTGCGTAGGCGCACCATGGCCCAGACCCTTCAGATGGCGATCCCAAACTTCGGCAACAACGTCCTGGAGTGTCTGAATGAGCAACGACTTCAGGGCCTTTACTGCGACGTCTCCGTGGTGGTCAAAGGCCATACTTTTAAGGTAGTAATGAGCCAGCATGCTTCTGCTGTCACCGCTGCACTGAAATTTGAGGCTGAGTTTGGAAAAAGCTGAAGGCTTTTGGTGTAAACTGTTTAGTCCTGTGGTTCTGTGACAGAAGAGGAGGATGAATACCAGTGTGTTTGAGAGGACGTGGTCTGGGCAGCCGCTTTTTAAACACTCGGTATTTTATGGCTGTTGAGATTCAGCTAAATAACCTGCAGTCTTACTGTCATGTAAAAGAGAAGTCTTTTTCTTTCTGTAAAAAAAACAAACAAACAGTCCTCTAGTCACATTTTTGGAGTCCTTCAGTCTTGTAAACTTGTGTTTAGGATACTTAGTTTTAGTGTCTCCACAGAGTCCAAAAGGGTCATTTTGCCACAGTTTCTGTCAAAACTCAAGGAATTCTATCCCATTTTTTTTAAGTAAATAAAGTCCACGTGCTTGTGTTTTGTGTTTGCGAGAAGCCGGTATTGAGAAGATCTGTGAAAAGCGTAATAAAAACTGCCGCTGATTTGGTTTTCCTTCAGGCTCATCGAGCGGTGCTGGCTGCCAGCAGCTCTTACTTCCGGGACCTTTTTAGCAGCAACAGTGGAAGCCCGAGCAGCAGTGAAATGAGCCCAACTGTCGTGGAACTCCCTGCGGCTGTGCAGCCCCAGAGCTTCCAGCAGATTTTGGCGTTCTGCTACACAGGCCGCCTCAGCATGACGGTGGGCGACCAGTTTCTCCTCATGTACACGGCTGGTTTCCTGCAGATCCAGCAGATCATGGAAAAAGGCACTGAATTCTTCCTCAAGGTAGAGTCCAGAAAGAGCTCTGATGTTATAAATGTTATGATGATCGGGTCTTTTTGACGATGCGTGATGGCTGCTGGGCTGCTCCTGGTTAGCCTTTGTGCCAGGGTGATGTTGGTTCAGACAAATATGTTTGGTAATTGCTGGGTTGATTGGTCAGGAGTCGTTTGCAGGTGTCAGTTTGGGGTTGGTCTGGTCATGTGTGCTGACTCTGGGCGGTTGTGTCTCCAGGTCTCCTCCCCCAGCTGTGACTCTCAGGGTCTTCATGCTGAGGAGGCCCCTCCTTCTGAGCCCCAGAGTCCTGTAACGCAGACCAATAACGGCACAGCCAGGCCAAACTCCTGCCAGACGCCTCTCTCACTGGTGTCCAGGGTGAAGCTGGAGCAGCCGCCCACACAGCCTGAAGCAGCCACGCCCTGCTCGGTGGTCTGCACCCCCGTAGCCAAGCGACTGTGGGAGGGCAGCAGCAGCCGTGACGGAGCCGGAGCAGCCGCAGGGGGAGGTGGGGGGGCCCGCAAGGTAGCCCGTTACTCCCAGGAGGCAGTGCGAGGAAGCACCATCCAGAGCCCTGGCGCCCTCGGACTTGCCATTAGCATGGGCGCTACAGGGACCAGTCTGACCGGAGCACTGGCCGGTGGCAGCACCAACGCCAGCGGGGGCTCCGGAGCCGCTCACGGCATGTCAGACGGCGCCAGCCCCGGCACACTGAGCACTTACGCAAGCGACTCACCCATCAGCTACCACGACGACGAAGAGGAGGAAGAGGGAACAGACGAAAGTGCCGAAGAGCAGTACAGGCAGATCTGCAACATGTACACCATGTACAGCATGCTGAACATGGGGGCTGCAGGTAAAGGCGCCCAGCCCTGCGGGTCAGTCAGACACGCTGCTCCCGGCTCTGCTTTCTGGCTCTAACATGGTTTATCCCAATTCTCTCCAGCAACAGGGGAGCGTGTGGAGGCTCTGCCGGATCACACGGAGACACGGGGTCGGATGCGAGGCAGAGACCTCACGTGTCTCCCTGCAGAGCTCGTCGCTCAGATCGGCAACCGTTGTCACCCAAAACTGTATGAGGAAGGAGACCCTGCCGAGAAGCTGGAGCTAGTCTCAGGTGTGTTCCAGCATGTGTGTGTGTGTGTGTGTGTATTCACAAACTGTCTTTAATTTAGATTTGGCCAGCTAGGAAATTCCACAGCACTCTTGCATTTTTGATAGGAGCTCTGTCTTCCTATCAAAAACAGTATTGTCAGGTTAAATATTTGCAGACACCTGGAATCCATGTGCCAGGCACAGGATTCTAACCTCCTCCTTTGACTGTTGAATCCTGGAAAACAGTTTTTATAGTGATGCAGAATCTGTGTTGGACCCCTACATGACTAGTGGTGGGTTCTAACAAAGGTGCTTTGCCTGTCCACGCTCTTCGCAGGTACTTCGGTGTATATATCCAGAGCCCAGCTCATGAACTGCCATGTGAGCGCGGGGACCAGGCACAAAGTTCTGCTGAGGAGGCTGCTGGCTGCCTTCTTTGACAGGTTCATTCCTCCTACCGTTTCATGTTGATAGTCCCAGAGAAACAAACCGATAAGAACTCAAAAATGCTATACAAGCAAAGTTTTAAATTATTTTTAGTAGTAGTAGTGGTCATTCAGTACTTTCAGGAGTAGCTGAGATCTGAAGAGCTTAGAGTGATTTAAGTTAGAATAACGTTTGCTGCTCTCTAAATGTAACCCGTCAGAAACACTCTGGCCAACAGCTGTGGAACAGGCATCCGCTCCTCCACCAACGACCCGAGCAGGAAGCCCCTGGACAACAGAGTTCTGCACGCGGTCAAATGTGAGCATCCGTGTCGCTTCGTTTACTCTTGTTTCTACAAGCTTCTGTGAAAACCCACCGGATTAGCTGGAACAGGTTTTTATATTTGTGACCGTCACCTCAGGAGTCCTCACTGGTTCCATCTTCATCTCGGGTCAATGGAGGAAATAATTTTGATGTTGTCTTATTTAAAAGACAACATCCCATAAAAGAGTATGTCAGCAGTAATTATTGGATGTCGCATAACTCTGACAAAGTGATTAGCGTTTGCTTTCAAAATGCCACGAATTCCTTCCCTCAGTCTACCAGCTGTCCAGCGGTGGAAATTCTAGCATTTTAGATTTTAAATCCTTCACTAGATTTTTGCTCCAAATATGCATTAGTCTGGTGTTTTTCATTAAAATAGTTTTCAGGAACACAGAAACATCAAATATGAACAGATTGTCCAGCTGGACTTTTTGATGACTACGTTGTAATGACGTAATGTGGCCACTAGGCGGAGGGCAATCTACCTTGATACTGTCAGTTTTTAACAACATTTATTTATTTTTTATTTTTTAAGTAGCATGACTGTTCTTTTTCCCACCAGTTTTAGCTGCCGTCAGTCTAACGTCAACATCTCGCTTCAGATTATTGCCAGAACTTTGCAACCAGCTTCAAAGAGAGCGAGATGAATGCCATTGCCGCCGACATGTGCACCAATGCCCGCCGCGTGGTTCGCAAGAGCTGGATCCCCAAGCTGAAGCTGCTGATGGCCGAGAGCGACGCCTACAACACTTTCCTCCCCGACGGCATCAAGATGGAGGACGATGCCCTCGGGGCAGAGCCCGCGTTTGACCCTGCCTCCCTGGAAGCCGGCGGTGGCCCTTGCATGGAGTCCGGCGGCTCCTCAGGTGAATCGCTAGCAGGTGTGGGTGGGGACGGAGGGCAGCTGTTTTGAACGGGGAAGGCGACAACTGGGACGTTGTCCAGCTGCGCGTGTCTCCTCGCTCTCTGGCCCACACTGATCTCTCACACTTGATTGTCTGCTGCAGTACTGAACAGCTGTTATCCAACAGGACACAAGACCCTCAATTTCTGCTTGGTGGAGAGGAAGAGGATGTTAATGCTCCTCCTAACAGCCCTCTACCTCCGCTTTTATATGGCGTGCCAGTACATCCACCGTCGTGTTAAATACAGTCCCCGAAAGGCAGGTGGCACGGAGGGGGTAAGAAGTAGTAACCTCAGTACTAGTATACTAAAGGTACACGTCAGTGGCATTCTTTTCTATGCAAGCCTGACAGTGTTTCACAGTAACTAAATAGAATTCCAGATAAACGGATAGAATCTCTCGCGACTACCTGATCTTCCTCTTTCTGCTCATCACCCTGAGGTCTTTGTCTTTCCTCCAAACCAGAGACTCCTCCTCTCACTGTGCAGTATCGCATAGAAGCGTCTCTGAAATGTCAAAGCAGTCGGAGCGGTCCAGAGGAGCTGGTCGCCGAAGGTGTGAGCGCAACAGGCGATTGGAGACGGTCGTATTTTTAGAGGAAAAGATATATTTATAAAAACACGTGCCCGTGTTTGGAATGGCGTGAGGAAAGAGTTAGAGGGATTATTTTAAAATCTCCGTCATTCTGTTTTAATGAGGCAAAAAAGGTCCTATGAAATGAGGAAACAATCTATTTTTACAGAAAAGGGAGTATAATAAAGCATAGTAAAGTCTTTTCATAGGACCAGTGGTTTATTTTTATCTTTCTTTAATGGCGCCAGGTGATGGAATGAGCAGTTGAACTGCTAAATTTGAATCGTTTCATCTTTGGGATGCTGAGGACTAATTCGACCGGCTCGACTGTTGTGACTGTTGTAGGTTGTAAACCTGAGCGCAGCGGCCTGGCGTCCCGAGGCCCGCTGGTAGAACGTGAAACTGTTCCCGTTATCAAAGCTCTGCGTGTGTATTTAGTTCCTTATTTTGTGTGCTTTACTGACACTTTAATGGAACACTAAAGAAATAGCAGTAGAATATTGGAATGTGCCTTGTAATAGAAACCAACAAGCAGAAGCTACGAGTGAGGAGGAGCCAGTATTGCTTCCAAGTTGTCGGGTACTGTGTGTGTGTGTGTGTGTAGGTGTGTGTGTGTGGGTGCATGGGTGGGTGCATGAGCGCATACTGACACATTAACTACCAAATACTCATTCTACTAGGAAAGTGAAGACATTTTTGGAAAGTGGCTGGTCCTCTCTTCTTCAACGGAGTGTTTGATGGTTTAGACTTGAGGTCAGGTTGGATGAGGGTTGGGGGTTGGTTGGATGGTCGGAGTCAGGGGCTTGGTCATACTTATGTCTATAAAAGTCCTCAGAAATCCTGAAGGACAAGGATGTGTGTGTGTGTGTGTGTGTGTCCTTTTCCAGGTATCCGGCGCCATGCCTCGTTGCTATTTAGCGCCCGTGAGGATGTTTCTGCACCTTACTGAAAAGAACCAGTCTTGCACCTTTTCGACAGACATTGTGTAGCAGTTGGATTCCCGTCTGGGTCCTTTTTTCCCCCTCTAGTGTCTGTTTTCAATGTTTAACATTTGGCTTCAACGTTCCTGAATCGTCAAGGAGACTGTTAAGTTCTTCCCAAGTGTTCTTCAGTTCCGTTGCGAGAGCAGCTTTCTGCGCAGTCGCTGTTCCTGCTGTGGGTGGTCTGGATGCGTTTGCGGACAAACGGTCACTCTCTCCACTCTGAACGACTGACGGGACACAAAAACCAACAGATGTTTCTGGAGGAGGCAGCTGGGTTGGCTCTGACGGGCTGCGGACCGAACACCAACGCAGCGCCCTGCGACCTCACGAGGCCTCGGTTTGAGCTTCGCATCCGCTCGCTTACCTCTCCAGTGTTTGTGAATACGGCTGTGCTTCCCGCCTCGCACGCAGCTGCAGTCACGCTCCACCTCGGCGCGCTCGTTCATGCGCTTCACAGGCAAAACAGTGGTTTTTAGGCCCGAAAACGACGCGTTTAAATACAGTCTGGTTTACCTCGTAGTAGCATCTAACGCAGATTCCCGGCTAACGCTTTTTGTAGAGTTGACGGACCAAGAGATGTGGGCGCAGGTCCAGTTTTACGATAGTTTTGGGAATTTAGACAACTTCATCGTGACAGTGAAGTTTAAAAAAAGACACATTTTCAGAGATCACACAGCTTAACCTCTATGCTGCCCAAAGGTGTGTCGATGGTCGGCTGGAACGCGTGAAAACGGTTTCAATTTCTCTGATGTATAAAAGATATTTTCGTGTTGTACTATGTTGCCCTGTGGAAGAATGACTCTGTTTACATGCACAATATAACCCCATGAGCTCCTATTCCAGTTAACACTATGCCGACTAACTCGCCATACAAAAGTCTTAATCAGAGTCAGCCTCGATCGCATTAAGACGTGGATTAACCTGATCGGTGTTGCAATATTGCAGCATGTAATCAGCGTAATTATACTACATTATTTGAGCATTTTGCAACAATTACTACAGTTTCCAGTAGCTGAGCAGCACATAAACGCATCGGAGAGCCTTTGGACTGCTGTGGAAGTGGCCCCAGGCCTCGCCGCAGTGCGCATGCATCCTGGAACCGCGTGAACAACAGTAATACCTGCATGTCAACGCAGCTGTGAAGTGGAACTCGGTAAAACTGTCCTCCTAAATTGTTCCTTTGCGTCTTAGTAGGGCCGACTGGGGCTCACCCTCGGCCCGCCGACGGGCCCTGGTGAGGGGACCTGCACTTGGGTCCACTGAGCAGTTGGCCACCCAGAATCAGGAAATGATCAAGAGAATGTTGCCACGTTTCGGGCACAGCAAGTATTAGCAGTGCTATTTTTGTCGGTGCGCATCGGAGGAATTGTAATATTCGTTTCTGCGCTGCAAAACGGGCGCGCACGTGGACAAGGCATGGGAAACCTTCCGTCTCTGAACAGTATTTAAACACACTTATACACATGTATAGATAACTCCTGTATATAGACGCACACAAGAAGCTCAGATTGTTCGGTGTGCACTCCCAGCATGAGGTGTACGTTTGCGACGCTTCTGAAGGACGTGAATCCTCCTGCCCATGTCTCTGACCTGCTCTTGCCCCTCTGTAACCCTTAGTAGACGCTCTCGTGTTGCTCATCTTACTCTTCCTGTGTTCCAAGTGCCAATAACGTTGTGACAGCCCTGTAACTGTGACCCGACATTATCAACCGTGATTGCACATTAACAACTGTAAAGAAAATACCAACCATAGAGAAGAAAATGGACTCTAAATAAACATCTTAATAAAGGATTTATAACTACTGGTTTGTCTCCCGTTTCTTGCTGACAGACGGCACGAGCGCCACACGCTTTATACTTCAATGAAACGCAGATAATTGATCTTTAATGTTTCAATGGGATTACGTGCAAATGATCTGATTTGGTTGCTGCGGACCTGGCAGCCATGCGTGACCCTTTTTAATGCTTCGTGAACAGAACATCAGCTTTTTTTTTCACTTTCAGATGAGTTGTTGAATATAGAACACTTTACTCAGGGGAAAAAAAAAAACCCAAAGAAATGATGACCCGACACTTTTCTCTGCCATAGTTGAATACAAATTTAAACCTTTGCCTTTTAAAGTTATGTTTAATTTAAAAAAAATTGTCAGTCAGACAGTCAATTGCAGAGTACTTGTGATCAGACCCGGCTGCAGAAACAAATAAGAGAAGGGAGCCTTGGATTTTCAGGGGGAACTTTCTTTTTAACCTACATTAATCATCCTCAGGCAATGTCACTTTCTCACACTAACACGAGGCTCTATATCCTTATTACAGAATCCCCGAAGGCACATTGAGGGAAGAAAATGGATGGGTGGGAGCGGGAAAGGATGCACTTCTGCGAGATCTCGCAATGACTTTTTATTTTTAAAGGAATGTGCTTCCAGGTCAACAACATAATAATCATAATAGACACAAAGATGGAGTATGCGCGTAACCCGTGGGGCAGCCTGTTTAGTATCTCATTAAACTCATCTGCAAGACTTACTTACTTTGACAGCCGAGATCCAAAAGATGGCGTCTGATGGGGATGAAGCACCCTGGTGTGTACACGGACGCGCTGCAGATGTCGGCACCACCCTGCAAGTTTAAAACACTCCATGAAACCCACCAGATTTGAAGGAATGCAGAGGTCGGGGATCAACGAAACCGACAGTGGGGAAGTAGTTGTTCCCGTGGCACCAAGGTTGTGTGCGTGTCTTAACACGTGATTTTAATCATCTAAAACTTTGACTTATGAAGGTAGTCACCGGGGTCAACAATCTAGAAGGCCTCGTTAACTCAAAACCAACATTTGCTAGCACGTGCAAGCACCATCACCTTTAAACACCATTGCTGGCTTCTAATCTGACTCCAGTGTGTGTAAACAGCTGCCTGATAGAACTGCTCTGACTCTCACACCTCGGTGAGGTGGAAGCGGCAGAGGTCGCCGCAGTTCCGCCGAGTGGCCACTGGAGGGCGCGCTCGTTCTTTTATTGGGCCGTTACGCAATTACGACGATCTGCTGTTTATACCGTCATTTTTTCTCGTAGGCAGCTATTTAGGTGTCAAATCAAGATTTAAGAAGAAAAACAGCTAAACTTACTCACAGACAGATAAATAACATACAGCAAAAATGCATGAAACTGTATTTAAGTCTGGTGGGCTCACCCTCAGCATCCTGACGGAGTCCAGGGGAGATCTGCCATGGCTGATGTGGGCCTGAGAGCCCAGGGTTCCATCTCTCTGTTGGTGTAGAGTGAAGTGTGCCAGTCTTCCCTCTTCTACGGGTCAATCATTGTGCTTCTTGTCCTAAGAATTTAGGGAGATATTATGCGTGCACAAGGAGGTCGTCACCACATTACTCTTTCGGAAGCGGGAGGCAGTTTAGAAGAGATGTGTTCTGAATGTTATAACTGGAAAAACATCTAGCTGTAGTTCCGGCTATAAAACAGCTGACAGGACTCTAGATTTATCTTGATTGTCACTGAGATGATTTCACTTCCCAAACATGGTCTGTGAGAGTGAAAACCCTAACCTGGATGCTGTTACTTTAAACGGCTGCAGGAAACAAGGGCTCCCACCCACGTCACGGCTGTTCTTCTGGAATGTCTGTGTATGGGCATATGTCCTCTCTCTCTCCCTCTCACACACACACACACACACACTTTGAAAGAGAGCCACTGAGGGAGGGTGAGACAGGACAACCAGGACTGGTCAAATGCTAAAAGTCTTCCACATAACTACACCAGAGCATATTATTTTCACTTAAATGGACCATTAATTGATGCATATTACAAATCAAGTATCACAATATGTAAATAGTAAAGAAACATGTCTGCAGAAGTAGATGACCCTGCAAACAGCTGCACTACTGAAAACAACTCTGGAGTATCAGAAGTCAGTCCAAAGTTGACCTTTGAGGCCTCCAGGACTGTCTGAAGGTCTTTAAAGGGTCTTTAAATCTACACGGGCCGTGACGTCATCGGCAGCTGTTGGCCCAGTGGGCGGGGCCTGTGCCGGTGACGTCAGCGGGGTTCCGACCGGCTGCGGGGCAACAGCCGGTCGCTGCGTCTGTTGGTGCGGTCGGAGCTCCGGAAGGGAAATAATCCCAGCTAGCTGGTTTGGGTTCCCGGCTCTGTCATCAAAACAAGCATGGAGGTCAGCGATAAGGCCAAGAGAGTCATGGTGTCGGCCGCGGAGAAACTGAAGCACTTACGCTCCCAGCGGGGGGGCCTCCGCTTGCACCGGAGCCTGCTGCTGGCCCTGGCCATTCGCTCCGCCCGGGACCTCTTCTTCGCGGCCCAGACGGTGATGGCGGCGCAGGTGGCGGCCGAGCGCAGGCAAGCGCCCTTCGGGCCGCCCCACATCTCTCTCCTCCGCCGGAGAGCAGGTGGAGCCTTTACCCGGGGACCCGGGCTGCGGCGGGCCGGACAAGGGGAACGACTGCCCGGGCAGCTCCGGGCACCCGTCCCGGAAGAGACGGGCCGAAGCGTTCGCCGAGCCGGACTTTCTGCCCTGTAAGAGAAGCCGGCTGGGGCAGGAGGACAGCCCGCAGCCGGCCCTGGCCAGCCCGGGGTAGGCGGGGAGGACATCCGGCAGCGCACCTGCAGGACTCACACACTAACCCGGGACGCGTCCCGGGGTCTCTGGAACCTCGAGAACTGGGGGTTCTTCAGACGCACGTGGACAAGACCAGCGGGAACGCGGAGGGAACCGAGACGATGCGCGGCGGCATCGGGAACTTGTGCTCCGGTGGAGAGGCAGGATTTCGGGAACCGATCCGGACCTGGGTCGCTTTCCCACGAACATTATTCACAGTGGTCAGAACGTCTGTCGGTGGCGTGTGTATGGATGAATTGGTGCTGTTGAAAGGATCAACTTCTACCTCAGTATGAATTATTTGTAATTAAATTATTAAATATTTTCTATATTAAGGGCTGTGTTCTATTTATAGGTGCATCTGCACTGTCTGTGTGTGTGTGTGTGTGTGTGTGTGTGTGTGTGTGTGGAAGGTGTTGGGGTGAGGAAGGTACAGCATGTGGGACAGGAGGGGGGGTCTCCTTCCTCCCTTGGCTTCACATCCCCCCTTCACATTTGCCTAACAAAGACAGGGAGCAGCTCAGAGGGGTGATGGGTGATGGGTGGGGAACCTCGGACTGGAGCACAATAAGGATTCAACTCATTCTCCACTTTCTGACACCAGTTTCGGAGCCTACAAAAACGGTGGAAAAGTTAGAGTTGACAGGTGGTTTCTGGAGCAAAGGTGATGAACATTTGAGCCCTTAAATAAAGTTTTCTAGTTCAGAATCACTGCTGCCAGGAATCTGGAACGTGACATGGGGGGGCAAAGACCCTGGAAAAGACCCTGGACTGCAGATTTAACATTCCCACATAGTGAAGAGAAAGGACAGGGAACAGCGTGCATTCTCTCTGGATTTTATTCTTTAGGAAGAGTTCTGTCTGGAATTACAAAATGCACTAGTAGAAATAGTGGTGAGACAGGTCAAGAGTGCGACAGGTAAGGAGTGCAAGAGACAGATTTAGAGAGAGAGAGAGAGAGAGAGAGAGAGAGAGAGGAAGAAGGAAGGGGGAATTGTGAGGGAGATCCAAAGACTGTGCAACCAACCACGAATACATCGAGGCTGGTTTCTGCACCGTGAGCCCCACAAGTAAGTAGAAGGGAGAATACACCATCTTTTGAACTGTTCGTTCTTTATTTCTTCTTTTTTTTTTTTTTAAACTAAAAGCAGTTTTCCTCTGCGGTGTCCTGAACATGGTTGTGTTGTGTCTCAACTCTATGTCCTTCTCCAGAAGAAACCAAAAAAAATTCTCACCAAAATCTCTTGTCTTTTTTGTTCTTTTGACTTTTTTTTTGGGTATTTTTCTTTAACCTTTTTTGTTCTCAAAAATAGAAGAAAAAAGGAATCATTGCTTTTTAAAAACATCTATCTATTTTATATCTTTTTTTTTTTAATAATTCCTCTGAATTCACTAATCTTTTTTTTTTTTTTTTTTTTTTTAAATCTTTTATGTCCTGAAGATGACTTAACCCACGGTGTGGCATGCACATAGCACATGCATTTCTGGAACTATATATTTTTTCCTTTTTTAAAATCTTTTGTTTAAAAAAAAAAAAAAAAGTTTCTTTTTTTTTTTTCTCAGTAGCGGCTTTACATTGCTTTTTGAAGTGTGGTTATCAGCGTGTTAGTGGATTTCACTGCAGCATAGACACAAAGATGGACGGTGAATATTTGGGGTTCGCTTCACTCAGGGGCATCACGTGGTCGCACACGTCATAAAAAGTGATTCCTGGAACCAAGAAAGGGAGGAAAGCCAGAAAAAACAACCCCAAAACGTGATCGGAACCATTCTCATCGATGTACATACACGCACGCAAAAACTCACCCACACAACCGGCTACATACCAAGTGTGCTTTCTGAATAAAGTGTGGAAAAAAGTACTCGTCTGTGACATTCCACGGAGGCTGGAAAGACACTAATAGGCAGTTTTTTTTTGTCCTTTTTTGTTTTAAAACTGTGCATTCTCTGGTCAACACGTGATAGGCCTCGAGGTTAAACAAGTGATACTCTTTTCTGTCGTGTTTTGGCGCCGACAGTGGCGTGTGGTAGTTTTGAGGCACACAGAGAAACACGCGGAAAGAAATCAAAGATAGAGGTGCTACGCAGATAGCGTCAGACATCTTTTCTCCAACCCGTCAGACCCGTGGGAGTGGCATTTTGAGGTGCACCATGCAGGGGTGTTAAGAAGCGAGACAGCATGTTGATGTCTGGAGGTGGCGCTCCTTTGTGGAACATCTTTGCAGCGGGCGAAGGGGTGAGATCCCTGTGTCTACTAGCCATAGAGCGAAGGTGGAGCTCTGCCGAGCAGCCAGCGGAGGCGCTTGATGCAGAAGGAGGCTTTTCATCGCTAAAATGACAAATTTACCCACGGTTGAAATTCTGCATAGTAATTGTTCTTGTTGGCCATTTCGGTCCTCCCACAGAATCTGCCAATGATGCAGCTGGTGGGGGGGGCAAGAGCTCCACCTTGAGTTTGGAAAAAAGACAGACTTAGCTAAAAGAACACCTTAAACACGGACCAAAGGCGAAGATCACGTCTCAGTGCTGTGATCGCCGCAATCATTCTATGTGTTTACATCATCTTTTTACACCCCCGCCCCCCTTTATTAACAAAAAAGGAGTTTCTCTCCTTTCCCCTTCCTTCTATTGGTCTCTTTCTCTCCGGTGTCTTGGGTTTCACCACAAACCCTGGAAGACTATGAGATGTCACTGATTCACTAAGGTAAGTTCCCAATATGGACGCCGCGTCTCTTCCCCCTTTTGACCCTGGTTCCATTTGTATCCTTTTAGTAATATCACTTTAGTTACAAAAGGTTTGTTTCACATACAAATATGTGCAAATCGAGCTGTATCAGTGGCAGGCATCCGACTCAAAATATACAGACAAGCAAGCAAAAGGAAACGTTTTGTTCTTAGTAGATATACAGCATCGACCAGACTTCTGGAGAAACCTTGAGGGGAAAGGAAACAAAAACAAATCCCAGAGAGAGGAGAGAGAAAGAGAAACAGAAAGGCATTTGCAAAAAAGAGAGAAACTCAAAAAAAGACCAAACAGATATGACTGAAGAAAGTTTCCCCCCACATACAGTAGATTCTCATTGTTGCTATTATCATTAATATTTTTTTCTTTTGTATCTTTCATGCAAGGTTCCACAGGGTGTACAAGTCTGCAAGACTGAAAAAAACAGAAGTGCTGCTGCCACAGAAGATTCAAGCTTCAGTGTTTCCAAACGGGAAGGAGACGGGAAGAAGACGCAGGAATAGAAGAAGAAATGCAAAAATCAGTCACTGGTTTTTGTTTTTTTTTTTTCCTGAAACCCATCTTCACTTCTTTTTTTTTTTTTTTTTTTCTCGTAGGTCTCGTGTGTTGAGGGAGGTTCAAATGTTTTCCGGGAGGTGGATGTTCTCAAATCCTGCCCTCCACAGTTGGCCCCGGGGAACTGTCCCACTCCCGTCTACGCCTCCCGACGCTCCCGCCCACTTTGCCATCTCACCTCATACAGGTGGAGGGCGTGTTGACAGTTTTGTTCTCATTTAAAAACACAAGATGATAAAACTCATCAATATACAACTGGTGGCTGGGACGGTTGCTGATTGTTTGAAAAGCTGAATAAATAAATAAAATAAATAAACAAATAAATAAAACTGATGATTAGTTTGTTTCTGACTGTTTCTTTTGTCGAGTCGCAACTCTTGACATCTTGTAAGTGGCTGTAGTTAATCGCCGCAGGCAAAACGTAAGACACAGACAAGTCTATCGGGCCCCTCGGCCGTTTGAGGTTGGTCTTGTTTGGCATCGAGAGATGAACGCGACAGCAACGCAAGCAGAGTGCAGCGGCGCTCTGTCGCCGCAACGGATCCCTTCCTCGCCGTTTCTGTTCCGTGGTGCTGACGCCACATCTGGCCTCTGGTCTCTGCGTCGTGCCAACCGGTGAAAAAGAAGAAGAATACAAAGACAAAGATCGATGGCCTCCTTCGACAGTCAGTGTTCTGTCGCCTCCTCTCGGCCCATCTCTCATCCCCTTCACCCTCCAGAGCCCCTCCCCCCTCCCCAGAGGCTAGCACCAGTCATCCTCCTCCGTCTCAGTGTAGGGTTCGTGCAGGCCCTTGCGAGGACGAGGATGCCCCGCCGGAGGAGGGATCTTGTGAGGCCCGGTGTGTGGAGGTCCGTGTAGGAGTGCAGAAGGTGATGAAGAGCGGTACCCGTTGGGGAGGCGGCGCTGGGCAGCAGACTGCATCTGGCTTTGTAGCGGTCCGGTCAGGGCCGTGGTGGGCGGCGGCACGTGGTGGACAGTCCTGGGTGAGGTGCGACTGGGCTGCGGGTGGGGCGGAGGGTGAGGATGGGGGTTGTTCACCAGATGAGGTTGGGGTGGCGGGAGAGGATGGGGGTTGTGTGGCTGTGGCTGCGGAGGTGGCGGAAGCGGGTGGCCAGCTATGACGTGGCCGTGGGGATTGACCACCTGCATGGGGTTTTGCTCGTATGCGGGTGGTTCGTGATGAGGTTCAAAGTCTTGGTACTCTTGGTTGTAGAAGCACCCGCCCGGTTCAATCGAGCCCCCCCCGCCTGAGTCTGACCAGCGAGGTGGGGGGTGATGAATGTGACGGGGCGTGCCATGGTGGGCTACCGGAAGACCAGCGGGGAGAGGAGCTTGGGCCGGTGGAGGCTCAGGAGAAAAATGGCGTGGGGCGGGGGCCGGTGGTCGGGTCTGTGGTCCGGGAGGCGTCGGCATAGCCTTACGGACTACAGGGGAATAGGTAACATGAGGGCGGGGGGTCGCAGGGGTCTGAGGCAATTGTCGACGGCCTCGACGTGGAGTGCTGGTCCCCGACGTGGAGGGGACCGGACTTCCGCTGACTGAACTACTGCCCTAAACAAAAAGTGAAATAAAGCAAATAAAAAGAACGAACCACAAATTCCACGACAGAACATGTAGAACAGAGTCCAGGATGGGAAAGAGAGAAGAAAACAAAGAGAAGCAGAAAGAAAGAACGGGAGTCCAGAAAAAAAGGAAGAAATTGGAAAATTACAGCGGCAATAAAGAGAGCAGTCGCAATGTCCATGGTGTGGAGGAAAGGAAAAGAAAATAATCACAACAGGCATCAAAACGTAACAGAGCAGGATGGAAATAAAAAGATGACATTTCAAACAGCGCCACAAAGAGAAGCAACATGTCAGGCAAAGGAGAGAAAATAAAAGGAGAAAAGAAGGGTAAAGGATTGATTTCTGGAGCAATAAACCTGACACAGGAAAAGTTGCAGGGTAACATGCATATAACATATTTGTGCTACAGGTGCAACATTGGATTTAAAGACTGTTTAAAAAAAACAAATTTACATGTAAAGGCTGAGCAACGTGTTCAACTACTTCAGGTGTACTTGGAAAAATAATGTCACAGAGGGGCAGGATATCTAAAGAAGCATAGGGCTGCAGTCAGTTACTCCAAATATACATTCTTTATGCATATTTGTTTGGTTCTTGTAACAGTTTAGACATATAATCATGCAAGTGCTCAATGTTTGTGTGCATATAGACAAACATGTGTTTCTAAAAACATGCTGAGAGGATCCATGCCATTTTTACCACTGACATTAAGGACAAGGACGTTGTGGCCTCTAATTTTTGCATCAAATTAGAGACGCTGGCTTGTAAAAATGTTCACGCTGCTGTCTAAAAGGCCCTGAAAAATGATCCATCGCATCCACCTCCATCACCCAGTGGCCCACCTGTCTGTGCATCATGCACTCACGACCTTCACTGGGCGACCGCGACCAGCGCCGATCCCTTTCCCTCTCCTCCCCTCGGTCGCGGGAGTGCCTGTGCGCGTACTCGCTCCCCCGCTCCCCCGCGTAGCGCTCCTTGTCCACCGAGCCGTGGTGGTGGTGATGATGGTGGTGGTGCTTGCGGTCTTTGGACCGGCCCCGGTCTCTGTCGCGATCCCTGTCCTTGGATGGGATGTCACCCGACTGGGTAGTTGTGCTCAGGTCTGTTCCCAGGCCTGCTGGGGCAGTTTGGCAGCGTTACTAAGGTTGCCACGACAACAAAGAAGCACCTGACACCATTTTCAAATCAATAATAAACATTCCGTCTTCAGGAAAGGTCATTTTTAACTTAAGTAATAGCAAAGTAGAGTATTTTTTTTAATTAAATATCATATATGTATGAGATTATAGATTATAGCTGTGGTTTTCACACACCAGTATCACCATCAGCGTAGCGACTTAGCGATCTCTCGGACGCCCGATGGCTCCGCTCCTTACGTCGGTGTCCGTGCCTGGAAGTCCTCCCCTCTTCCGGTATCACCCTCTCCATGCCGTAGTCGTCCACCCCTCCTCTGTCTCTGTGGCCACGGCCGGACCTGCTGTGGCCCAGCGAGGAGGCCGAGCGCTTCATGGGACTGTTGTCGCTTATAGTCTGGGGAAGGAACAGACATCGCCGTGGCAGAGAGAGAAAAACCAAGAAGTTCCTTTGAACGTGGAGCTGATGCTTCCTGTCATGGGCGAAGACATGCCCGGTACGTGTGGATGTGCAGTATGCAGTCGAGTGTGAGTGGAAAACAGCAGACACTGACACCACAACGACACAAGGTTACTGCAGGACCAGAACCTGAGCCCGTCGTCCATCCCCATCAGCTCTGATGCCCACCGAGCAGTTTCTAGCCTACAAAAGCTTCTATTTCTGCGTGTTTTCCTCCAACACACAGGTTGGAGTGTCTCTGAGGACTGAGTCACGTGGAATGGACTAATGCAACGTCGGAATACACAATACCTCATTAAACCCGGCGAGTTCTGTTCCTGCCAATTAAAACTTCTACTGCACCTCAAAGGTAAATAGCAGAGAGCAAGCATGTATTTACTTGCTTGCTTAATGGTTACACCGGATGTTAATTACACTTTTGCTGGAGTCCAGAATCACACAGTCTGATCAAACAATCAAGTAAATTCTCACTGTACCTTTCACACAGACACACACGCAAACACAAGCCCTTGTGAAATCAAAACCTTTGCATGCAGGTGGGTGTAAACAGACACTTGGACACAGATGGGGAAACACCGCCAAAGCAGCAACAAGCAGCAGCAGCAGCAGCCGAGACACACACACACACACACACATAGATGAAGAAGTGTTATCACAGTTTACAATGACAGGGGGGCGTGCAGACCAATTCCTAATTTCAGTAGTTTAACAGCTCACTAGTTCTGAGCTGGGCCAGCCAGGGGGGGTTCTGAAGGCCCCTGTCATGGTAGGAGAGACAGGTGTGGAATAATAACCCCGATAGGATGAGACAGGAGGATGAGACGGGGAAGACAGGGTACATACACTGAGGGTACCGCCACGTTGTTTCCCTCTCCTGCGCTGCTGTTTAAGCACAGAAAAGACACACACACACACACACACACAGCCACAGAATACACCAAAGTCACGTGGACAAGAAGAGGGAAAAAGAGAGTGTGGTTGAGCGGGGGTGGGGGGTGGGGGTGGGGGTGGGGGTTGATCCAGCAGCGGGAGGGAAAACGAAAGGTCAAAGAGAGATAAAAGGAAAAGCAACAGATGAATGTGTCACATAGAAATAGTAAGAAGAATAGAAAAAGGGGGACAGAGAAAGAAGAATTAGACACCAAAAGCAGCAGTGAAGGTGGAAGAGAGACACTTACCACGGACACTGGCGGTAAGAGGTGTCAGAACAGCGTTATACAGTGTAGACAAGGTCACCATGACAACCGACACACACTGCATCACAGCAACAATGGTGACAACCGGCAAAGTACGTGTACAAATGGATACATACAGTCACAGTCAGACAGGGAACAACGAAGTAGAGTGACTGACACACACACACACACACACACACACACACACACACACACACACCACCCACACCTTTCAAAACACCATGTTATTTTGGTTGAACAGAAGAGACAGTTCAGAGTAACCCTCCTTGATAGGGAAGAAGAAGAAGAAGAAGAAGAAGAAGAAGAAGAAGAAGAAGAAGAAGAAGAAGAAGAATGGGAGTTGGGGGGAGGTAGATAAACTGTTGAATACATTCACTTCGTGTTAGTTGTTTTTGTTCTCGCTTGTTGTTATCAGAATATGTATGACAACCAGAGTGCTACATGGGATATGAAAAAACACTGAATGGATGTAAAATGAAGCGACAGTGGAAAGCACAAACAAAAAAAACTTAAGCGGATGAGTCGAAGCAGAGTGCGAGGAAGCACTGTAGACGGTACGGGAATAGGGAGAAAGTCTGACTTTGCCTGGTCTATATTTTAGTCATGATCAAATATACGGAGTGTATATTAAAGAACACACCTCTACAGGATTTGTTCATGCAGTAACATAGCAGCAGTATGTTACTGCATCTGTGACAACAGTATGTTCTGCAAGCATTAAACAAGTCAGACTTTTGAAAAAAAGGTTTCCAAACTCAAATGTGGAAGACTGAACCAGATGGAGGAGGTGAACGGACGGTGGGTGCGTGACAATGCTGCTCACTTGGTTGTCGCCTGGGAGGCGGGGCATGGAAGCGGCCCTGCCGTGGCCTTCCATTGGTGGAAAGTGGTCAGTGTCCGAGTAACCATCCTGCCCCAACTCTCTCATCTCTACCGTCTGGAAACAGAGCAGGAGATGCTATGACGGCTTCCCTAAAAACTCTGTGTGTGTGTGTGTGTGTGTTTGTGTGTGTGCTGCCCTAAACCAAATGAAAATGCAGACGTAAATACACCAAAAACCACTTCTTTTGGTGCAAATTCGCCAGTGCAAATTTTGAAAACAAGAGTGCCACCTGGTGGCAAATTAACGATAAAACAACCGAAGAACGAGAGCGTCAGGACACCTTGTCCGCAGTTTTTTTTAACTTTTAAGGATGAAATGCTTTGATGAACAGAAGGGTACAAATTGGAGGTGGAAATATGTAAATACCAGATCATAAGATTTATGGTACTTACTATCTGAGTGAAATCCGATCACAACTGTTTGCAGATGTAATGATCAATTTTCGATGCTCCGGAAGGTCAGCGAGCTAAAACAATAATGAGAAATAAAAACCACGGTCTGGACTGATGGTGAAAACACGACAGGAGATAGCCTGAAGGCACGCCACACAGAGGTACATTAAGAAAAGTCAGGAAGGATGAGGAAGGACGTCTCCCGTTATCAGCTCTCTCTCTCTACCTGAGAATTGGTCATGCTTCCCAGGCCCTCCTCAGGGAGGCCCTCGGGGCTCCAGCTGCCAATCTTTTGGGACATCTCCTGAGCTCGAATTGTCATCCATGAATGGCTTTCTGGAACGCCACCTTGTACAGACCTGTGACACACCCCCACACACTTTAACAATGCTCTCAACCAACCACCCCATCCAGCAACATCCAACTCACAGGCTGTTGGCGTTGTCGGCTGCGTCTGGCAGAGGGAGGGTGTTGTTCAGCCCTGGTTCCCCATCCTGGGTGGAAGACACCGGCTCCACGCGCTGAAACAGTAATGGCGTTCGATTCTGTGTGAGATATACAACATAGCCGTGGCCAGCTATCAGGCAGACTGGTAGGAGAATGGAAGGAAAAGCGGCAGTGCAGGATCGAGGTGCAGGAGAGGGCGGCCAGAGCAGGGCGAAGAAGGGGATGAAAAAGGAAAACAAAGGAGCAGAAACCTAAAGAAGAAGGCATCAGAAGTTCAAAATTGTAAAATGGATTCCATAAAGAGAAAAGTGGTTCACT
Source organism: Tetraodon nigroviridis (assembly GCA_000180735.1). Taxonomy (NCBI): domain Eukaryota; kingdom Metazoa; phylum Chordata; class Actinopteri; order Tetraodontiformes; family Tetraodontidae; genus Tetraodon; species Tetraodon nigroviridis. The sequence goes on from CAAE01014730.1 coordinate 23,160, forward strand.
GGAGCACCGCATGATGGAAGAAATGTGACGATATAGGCGCAGATTGTAGTGTAATGCGCAGGTTATCCAGCAGATGGCAGCATTTCCGCAGCCTGTTAGAGTAACTAAACCCCTCGGTTCACTCTGACAGTAAGAGCAGCATAGGTGCTTTTGCCACAGAGAGGTGGAGGACTTGTCACCTCCACATTCTCCTCCCCTCAGTCACGACCATCAGTGGTCCAGAGACGCAGCAGAAAGGAGCTGAGGAGATGGAGGATTTTATAGAAAGGCAGGACGAACAGTGACTGGTGACAAAACTGGCTCCAAATTATAGCGCTCCATCTCAGCCAATAGCAAACCTGATTGTAACAGTTGGGTTTTAGCCAGAGAGGGCTGCTAGATTTTTACTACAAAGTACATGAAATTAAAATAAATTTGGACCAGGCCTAATCAACAACACTACCTTTTTTCCTCAAATACATTTGTGTTCAGCTAAATAAAGTGGTTTAAGGGTTTAGTTACTCTTAAAATGACGGCTCCCCCCCCACAGGCTCTTCTGAGGAGAGTAGATGAACACATTGTACCAGCAGACTGCTGTACCTGCTCGTCACGAAGGGCCTGTGAGCGCTTGATCTTGCTCTGCCGGTAGTACTCCATAATCATCATGGCGGCGTATATTTTCCCCACTGTGAGGTCTGTCGCTGCTGAGAGAGTGACAAGTTAACCTGCAAGATTAGACCTTTTTGGAATGGACCCTGAGCGCAATGAATGGTAGGAAAGGGGTGTGAGGCGTGCAGACGAGACAAGAAATCACACAGGAACACAGAGCAAACAGTCTTTTCACACACAGATTCTTTGTGTCTTGAGGTAAACAAAGCAAAGCAGCAATTGTTTAATGCTAATAATGCATTTCTGTTTGTGCATTTATGGCATTTTTCAAGTGTTTTCATTTGAGCAAAGAAATTTGTGACTTGCCTTGGAGTGAAAAGACATCTATAGAGTGCAGATCTATAGTGGGGAACCCTCTGATTGTATTTATAAACAGTCCCCAACCTTTTTTTTGCGCCACAGACAGGTTTGATGTTGACAGCTTTTTCAGAGACCAGCCAGTAAGATGTAGCAAATAAACACATCTAAAGTACATGATACGACTGTCAGGAAAACTTTAGTATTTTCTAAATACAATAATAAATGTGTGTCAGAAGCGAGCCATAGACGGATGTAATATGGAGAATCCATCATTTTTCAAAATAAAACATTGTTCAGTTTCTGATAATAAATAAATGAATTAATGTAAGTTTTTTTTACATGTAACCTGGTATTAAATGACCGGGGGTTGGGGACTGCTGCATTAGAACACGTGGTTGGTTTTGTTCTTGTGACTGTCACGTCAGAGTCGTGTTTTTGGGGTGTGCGCTAGCATGATTTTTTTTTTTTTTCCATGCTTACATAGGATCTGAAAGGGTGTGTGTGAGAGTGTTTCTGTGCAGTATCAGAGGGTTGTAGCGGTAAGGGACAGGCTGAGTGAAGCAATCCTCAGGTGGAGTGAAGAGAAACAACGCTGGAGCGCCAGGTGGTTGCGTCCGAGGCCACCTCGCCTGGGAAACGCCTGCGCTCTACAACTTACACTTATGTGGCGTCACCAGCAAATCCAGATGCTTCTGGGACAGATTGGGCCAGATGGCCATCATCTCTTTCCTTAGCTCTGCGTCCATCTGGTGCTTGTCTATCCCACCTAAGAACGTTCAGTGAGAATGTGCACCCACGTGTATAAAGACAAAGTATACAAGAGGACACACAAGCGTGAATACAAAGGAAAATAGAAAAAGGTGTGATATTAGGCGTATTCAGAAAAATGGCTGCAGTTAAATCACGCATATTCCAGCTTTACTGCAAGCTGCAGCTGCATTAAGGGATGTAGAAAAGACCCCAAACCTTCTGAAATTTTAGCGATCTTGATGTCAAGTGCCGTGCGGATCAAGGCCATGAGCGTGGAGTTGAAGTGGACTGTGTTGTCGTCAGCCACGGGGAGATCCATGCGGAGCAGTCTCTGCCAGAGGATCAACCAGGAGTGAGCGGTGAGAAAACCAGTAGGTAAATGGAGCGCCGTGGAACCTCCAGGTGACATGGGTGGGAGGTGAGGAGGACGGAGGGGGAGCAGGGAGGGGCCGGGGACTTGGATGGAGGACAGTGAAGGAGCTGTGCATGTATTCCTGATCTACCATTAAAGGTCCAGTGTGTGAGATTTAGCAGTCATTAATTTAAAAATAAAAAAAAGATCTGGCTATCAGAATTTAAACTGCGCCCCTTTCAAAGGTGCGGAGACTGCTGTCAGGGTACAACAACATCCACAGCAATTTGTAGTTTACAGGTTTGTTGTTGTAGACATACTAATGCATTTTTATACTGTAGCAGTGATAAATTCCACCCGACAGGTGATATCAATGGTTATAAAAATTTGTAATTAAGTCTCTCTGGGGCTGCTGGAGAAACATTCCAGCATCCACGGAGGGCAACCAAGCCTAATGTTCCTATTAAAAATGTGTTCAAAGTGAAATTTAAAAAAGCACAGAGAGCAAAATCCAATTTCAATTCTGGGGCTCTAAAAGACAATTAGATGCTGTTGATATATTTTGGATTCAGCTATAATAATGATGGCGTGTAGGATTATTTAAAATCCTAAAATCCTACATACTGGACATTATATTTTGGTGTAATTTGCACAATATATAAATAAAATATACATGAGTTTTTTTGTTTGTTTTTTAATGGGTTATTAAATAAAACAAAATTTTCAATTTTAAGATTTAAACTTTTGGCTAGAAAACAGTAGAAAACCAGTAAGCGTTATGCACAGCTCCTCCTGGAGGTTTGGAGGTTCACCTTGAAACCAGCGCAGACCCGTGGATAAACCAATAAATCAAAAATGTCACCGGTGTTAGTACAGGTAGGGGTGTTCTTTTTCTGTCATTTATTGGTTTGAATCTGTTAGAGGTCTTGTTGGTTTCTTATCAAAACAGTAAATCAAACACAGACACACACCAACTCCCAGATGGCGGAGTGACGTTTGTGTGTGTGTGTTTGTGACGAAGACGCGGCCGCCCACACATGCAACGTTTCATGCTAGTCCACTAACCTGGTCAAAACGTTTAACCCCACCCCCTCAAACTTTTTTGCACAAGCAACCCTGCCCTCATGCAACATGCAACACACAATATGCCTCACAGGACAAGCAGCCCGCGCAGCCTTAGATGGAAAGCGTCCTCTTCCGGCGAAATAAGAATGAGTTTGTGAGCTGTTTAAATGCTGTCACTGGACAGAATAAGTAGATCTGTAGAGGATGAGGTTGGGCTGATAGAGCAACTACAGCTCTATGGCTAATATGATGCCTAATGTTTGATAAATGGGCACAAACTTAGAAGGTTAATAGGTGAGAGAGAGCAGCGTAATATGTAAGGAGGCAGAAGAAGAAAAAGAAAATGGCTGCAATGTGCGAGTTGTTGTGTGATCACTGTTGCTCTTTGAGTGGCCAGGTGGACATGATCAAATCTTTGACTTATGTAAAAAAATTAAACTGGGATTATTCAATTAGAAAATCTAAGGGTCCTAAAATAGGCGGGGACTGTGTAAAGCTGCATTTCCACTGAAGGGTACAGTTCACTATTCATCCATCTATTCATCCATCCATCCATTGTTTTTTTTTTTAAATCTGGGTCACTGGTGCTGCTGGAGTCTATCCCAGCAGCCACTGGGTGAAAACCAGAATACACCCTGGACGGGTCACCAGTCCATCTTGGGAAACACCGTCACCCATTTAGAGTCTACAACCAACACAATTGGATGTTTTCGGCAGGAAAGCCACACACACGCGGGGAAACCCAATCTCCACAAAGAACGGTGTGTTAGTATCTTTCCTAGGCCTCACACTGCATCACACCATATTTTGGTATTTTCAAAATACCAAAATATTGTTTAATATTTAATATTCTTACTTTGCATCAGGCAATTTAAAGGAAGACAATACAAGACTGTGACAAGTACCACAGCAAACTACACTAAATTGTGTTGGAAATGCAGCTTAAATAAAGTGTTTAAAAATTTTACAACATAAGGCAAAGTGATGCAAAAGTTGTAAAAAAGACACGTTGCCATTGTTGTTGCTGGAAGTGTCAGAAGGTCGTTCTGCCTAAATATGTGGAGACTAAAGGCTGCAGAGCCAGACGGGTCATCATTCTGTGGACTTGCCAGATGGTCAAAGGCGAGCTTTTGATTTTAATCACTGGCAAAGTGTTCAGGGAAAGTAATGGAGGAGGTATTACACAAATGTGATAATAGCCCATTTCTGTAAATTCTGCAGTGATAATCGTTAAAGCTGGGATGCCTTGGTATCAGTTTTAAGGCAGGAGAACTAATAAATAGTAATTTTGGGAGATAAAGGGTAAATTGAAATGATAAAAGGACAGAGCGAGAATCAAAAGTGGGTATGGGAATAACAACAAGAATGTCCAATGAGAAGAAGGAACCTGGGTCAGATAAATTCAGTCCAAACAGAAAGCACGCTGCTTGGCCAGATTTCTCAAATTTGTCTTTACTTAAACCAAACACAATTTCTACATTCTTTTTCCTTGACCAAAACACTTCAGATGGTCATTTTATTGACATTTGTTGGTAGCGTGAATAACAGAAAATCTGACCCAGGGTGTGCTGAAGGGGGACACCGGTTAGGTAAAGCCACGATGAGTGATGGTGTGATCGTCTGTGTTTGCAGGCTGATTGGCTGGCTGCCCACAAAGCACACAGTGATCTGCCAATGATGTCTCGTGATGTACAGGAACACGGGATAACACTGATAAAAGCCCGTTGTTATCATTCCACATATTTCTATTCTGGTGTCGAGACCGGGTCTGCAGCGTTCGGCACATGAAGGTCTCGGATTGGTCGGCCATGCAAACGGTGTGTGTGAGGTGAGGAGCAATATACAGTCGATGAGAGGAGGGGGGCTGGAAACAGAATAGAACTGCATTGACGACAGAACCAAAGGACAAAGAGAAGATTGAAGTTGCAGAATAGAAAAAGAAAGCCTGCTTGGGGATTTGGAGCTGCTATATGAAAGCTTACAGGAAAAAAAGAGCTGTTTATAGCAAAGGTTCTGTGGAGGAAACACACCACTGACACAAGCTTTTCTGCTCTCTCTACCGTTGACAAACTAGTCGGGTTCATATGAACACCTTTCATTTTGTGTGTGTGTGTGTGTTGGAATGAATGTGCATGTGCCCCTATCCACAGGAGGGAACAATTTAGAGGATCTAAGGTCTAGTGGACCTTCCAAGCCCTGTTGCACACGCACACGTGTTTCCATGTAACAGCATGTGGATTCAGCAGTGTTTGTCTGGGTTATAAGATCATTTGTGCACTGGTACCTATTTTCTTCAGCGTTTGTATTCCCTTGTACGTGATGCAAATGAGCTGAGAAGGTCCCTCCGACATCCCCTCCTGTGGATCCACACCCTATCCTCTCCCCTCTAGCTCTCGCTACCTTCACCCACCGAACCCACATCAATTCACAGCGCCACAACACCAAGCAGCCCACCCCAGTTGTACATGGAAAATAAGAAACCAGAACAGAACAAAAGAAACGGCGACACTAAGGTTTACACCACGCTGCCCACTCCCCTGACCTTGTAGGCCACCCGTGCCGGACACCTCTTCCCAAGTCCTAGTGGAGGACACATGTGCCTCAGCATGTCATACATTTCCCTGCAACTGATCCTGCCACTGCACAGCGCCACCACCCCATTAACAAAAAAGGATGCAAGGTAGAGGGGAGGCAGGAGGCGAAAGGAAAAAAAAAAAAAAAAGAAATTGAGGAAGGTTGGACTGGAGGTAGAGTTGAGAAGAGACAAGAGGATTAATCAGACATCAGACCATGGTCATGACTCAGGACACAGCAGTCAGAAGTCGGTAACTAGCCACAGGAGGGAGACCCTGCTGTATCCATCAGTATAAACACGAATGGCAGAGAAACAGAGAAGTAAACTTCAGTTGACACAAACTAGAATGATGTTGGTGCCCCTATTTATAGCCTGCAATTCTTCAGCCCACAAACAGCCCACAACAGGATTTGGATTTGTGTCCTTATCTCAAGTCAAAATTAATGCGTTAACGTGGGATTATTTTATTTTATTTAATATTGGATTAGTTATTTAAACACAAGCGACGCGTGTGTGAGTCACCACGGTAATGGTAGAGCTGATTATGGATGACTGTTGTGCTACCTAGCGACACATACACTAGGCAAAGAAAGATAAATGCACTGCCAATGTAGGTCTGCAATCTAGGTGTTTGCAGGAATAGCGCTCCAGATGAGAAGAGAGTGACTATATAATCAGAATTTACGGAAACTGGAGGGAATTTTTGTGAAAATAAAAGGTGCGAATAAGACAAGATTTTCTTGCTTATTCCCCTCATTATTGCCATAAGAAGCTTATTCAAATGGAAGAAGTAAAGAAAATGGCGGCAGCCTTGATTTAGGAGTAAGCCGATGTGTCTCAGTGTGTCCGAGTGCTAAAGTTTACTATGTGGAAAAGAGAAATCCAATACAAAGTATGTTATTGTGCGTTTTTTTAGTGCAGGGCAGCAGACAGGTGATACTAAACTGCTTCTGATGAGGAAGGAGGAGGAAGAGGAAGGGGTGTCAATGCAGTTTCTGTCTTTCCCCCAACCCCCCCAAAAACAAGAACAATGCACCCTAGAGTGGGCAATCCTAGTTTGCCACAATATAGCCATGGCTCCACAGCAAGCAAAAAAAATTAGTATTTTTTTTTTTTTTTTTTAAATGCATTAAAGCGTGGTTCAAAACAAGAAAAAAATCTTAATGTGAATCATTTTTTTCCCACATCTCACTCAGTGCACTTCACATGCATCTCTGGGTGTCTGCATTGTCCCGCACATTCTTTAAGCAGTTCAGAATGCAAGTCAGTAATGGTGGGAAAAAAAGTTCAAATTGAAACGAATAAAAAAAAAAAGCAAATATGTGTGAAAGCAGCATTCACTCCATTCCTGGATGCTTGTGGAGCAGGTGTGATTCTGAGATTCTGTTGAGATTCAAGTCAAACTTGCAGGCCACCCTATGGGGACATTTCTTGCCTAAGCCGAGAGGCGGGTCGATAACTCGTAATAAACTGTACATGTCCTTATAATGAATGCGACCGCTGAAACAAGAATATAGGGGAGTTACAAAAACAACAACATACAAATAGGAATAATACGCACATTCAAAAAGAAGAAAGAACAGTCAGAGGAAAAGCACAGTATTGACAAATGCACAATATCTGAAAACACTCCATATTACTTAAATTATAGGCAAAATGCATAGACACTGCAGTGCACTCACACATGCAAAGAATGCACTTTTACATTTCTTTTTCTCTCACTTCCTCACTTTGACATCCCTCTCTTTTCTCTTTCCAGTCTAACCACTATGTGAAAGTGTATATTTAAGAGGAATAAGACATGTGCTGTGCCTACAGCTAAATCTTTAATCGCTGCCTATGTGTGCACATCCCTCCCTCTTAATAATGTGTTCAGAGTCTTTGTTTCCCATGTTCCATTAAACAGAACGTGTGACAGTCAATAAAACTAGAAAAGAAAGTGTGCTAGCTTTAGGGGACTTTTGTCCCAGTAAAGGCATAAATGACTGTTTGCAATTACAGTAGGTCAATTTTTACATGCTGTAACTTTAATAAAGTGTTACTTTTGACTGTCAGTATTAACACACTGCTCATGTAAATTGCGTGTTTCTAACTATAATTCCCTTTTCTTGCCTGGCTTCCTTGTTTGAAGTCTATTTGCATTTTATAGGACAGCTAGAGGGTGACACACAGGTACTGGAATACGAATACCATGACACGTAGCATGTCTTTAGCAGACATTGACACTACGAAGTTGGGCAACTTTGCTTGGGGTGGAAAAGTTGCCACAAATGTTGTTATTAGCAGTATTCCAGGACTGTAAAGGTTTCTGAAGGGTTGGGGGTGTGGGATTGGGACATTTTAAAAAAATAAGGGTGAAGGCGGGGGAGTTGATCCGCTATAGCGTCCCTGAGGTTTATTTGCTCCTCCACGTGACATGTGGTCTGCTTTTGTTAATTTCACACCACATTAGACTGTCTGATGCTTTAAGCTGGCAACACACTGAATGATTTTATAGTTTTGTTATCCAAGGAGGCCATTCAACACCAGCAGCTGTACTCTGTAATAAGCCCATTTTAGTATCCACCAACCTGATTGGGGACACTTCTCCGTCCGCTCGGTGCCATTTGCTACTGGGAAAGGTCACTCAGACCGAACACATGACATCGCACAGCTGGACAATTATTGATTATTGAACTAAAATGGTTAAGTGTGTTGCCAGCCTTACACACTACATAACTTAGAAGCTACTGAAGCATTTGCTTTAGTGAAGCTCTGTGACATCAAACATTATAAAAGCAATCATGATAAACAGGCAGACAAAGCTGGAAATAGACCGGTGCACACGTCGTCGTTTAAATGGTAAAATGAATCTGCCACTGTGGTGCAAATTTACCAATATTCTCTGAGGATATTGCCGATCTATGGCGAGTATGCATGTTGACTCACCAAGCAGCTGGGTCATACTCGGCCCATATCCGAACGTACTCTTCCAAATGATGAGGCCCCAGAATGGACGAGTCTCTCGTCAGATACTCAAAGTTGTCCATGATGACGGCTACAAACAGATTCAGCATCTGCACAAGCAAGACCTTATTAAATACACCTGCTGAGATGCTGTTCGTGGCTAATTCTCGAAATATTCTAATTAGGAATAGCCAAGTTTAAACAGTTCTTACAGCGTATAGATGAGTATTGGCCCACAGGTCTTACCAAGAATGAACAGAAGAAAATAAAGGAGACGAAGTAGAGGTAGGCAAACTGGCTGCCACACTCCGGGTCTGTGTTCCCTACAGGGGGTCGCACTCT
>CAAE01014730.1:33059-45767 GCA_000180735.1 Tetraodon nigroviridis
TCAAGCTCAGTTGCAGGTTGTGAGACACGGTGTCAAACGATGCATGCACACAGATGCAAAATAGTAAGATCTCTAAAGTTTTACAAACCATCTACATGTAGATGTTGCAGACATATGGTTTTAAGCCCCAAATATTGGCATTTGGGTTGATTTGAAGAACAACCAGAGAGGTTGACCACGCCAGTTGTCATGGGTGGACACAGAGGATTCATAGTGCATTTTGATTGGATGGAATTGCAGGAAGTAGGAGGTGTTGGGTTAGAAGGGGGTTGGACCAGGTAGATTACAGTAGAGCGTCATTGGTTTTGTGGACGATTTAAAGAAAGCATGTAAAAAAGATAAAAAACAAGAAGGAAATAAAGAATCAATACAGAGAAAAGTCAGCACAAACTGAGATGTTTTATATCCATACAGCAAGGGAACAAAAAAAACATTCATTTAAATTGGATAATTAGAGCAATAACTTAAATATGGAGACTGGATGAACCACACGAGTTTGTTTGGAGAATCTTTGGTTTTTAACTCTTATGCTGAAACCTGAGGCTTTATTGGTTTGCTTTGTTGAATTGTGTGTAAAACCAAGTATATTACAAAATGTAGCTAAACGATACTTCTACTGGCATCATGCAGAGCTAGAAAATGATTTGACTGGCTGCCAGGGGCGACTTGCAGAAGTTGTGCACTGGTTGACTGCAGCAGAGCCGCATCCCTCTGCTTCGCTGTCTTTGGCTCAGCGTTGGCCAGCTTGACTCTGGTGCCTCCTTTCCTCACCAACTGGGACATTTATATAAGACTTTCAAGAGCTATTTGTGCATGACTGAGCAGTGAAAGACTCAAAAGCGGCCGGGCTATTCTCCCTGACATCATTGTCGTGCTTTCAGTCCGTCTTAAGACAATGGCACAGATGCACAGGTCCTCAGACACGAGCTAATGTCCCCTCAGCCATTGATAATATATCATGTTTGCATATTTCCATCTTTGTCTTTTCTGTGTTTTTTTACTTACCCCAAGCTCAGTCACCAGGATGTCAGTGATACTGCCCAGAACTGTCACACAGTCAAAAATATTCCAGCCATCTTTGAAATAGTTCTAGCATTTTCAAAAAGAAAAGAAAGAAAATAGAGAGGAATCCATGAAAATGCATTGCAGACAGGTCACACTAGAATACAGCAGGATTAACCAGTCAGTAACTGCATAGTTCCTGCACTTGTATAAATTCTGGGTTTCTTCATCATTTTATGCAAAGAGAAAGAAGAATGGTGGCATCAATGATGCTACTTTTACTTTCCTACATGTGGCCTGCAGCCAAATGGTGCGTTAGATGAGACAAGAAGACGACCGAGGCGCCTATCAAAGTGAAGCACCCTGTCAAACGGACGTGCAGACTCTCCGTTAATTTATGGTCAACATGTGCATGATTATATATTTTAATCCCTCCCCACGTAATCTCCACCCTCCCGCAATCTTTGCCTCCACTTGTCTGTCAATCATGCATCCACTGACTGTATTAATCCTCCTTTGCTTTTTTTCCTTCCCAGCATTCTTCTGCAGCGCTCATGACTGAACATGTCATTGTTTTTTGTTTTTTTTTACAACATCAATATAAACTAAAAGGTATCTTCTTGAGGTATAAAATAAGAAGCATAACCCAGACTAAATGCTTAAGGTCACTTGACTCCTAAAAACATTTTCAATTATGTTTTTTTTTTTTTTTTGCATTCAATTGAGTTGAGCAGTTTATTTATGAAACCTATCTTGATTTTGCTCATATTTAGAAGATAGGGCGCTCACTTATTATCAATGTCACCAGCCTGTAGTAACTGTATCTTATTTGCACAGGCCCTGGTGATGTTTATGTATTTGGTTTGTAGGGCGTTTGAATTGTCTCTGTGAAGCTAACATCAACACCAGCACATCCGTCTACGAGGCTTTGTCCAGCTTTGTTTGGCTGGATGCTCATGTTTCTGTAGGATTTTTCGCTCTGATTTAATCTGCTCCACTTCAGTCGTAAGGTAGCAACCAAAATCTTGTTGACTGTTCACTACAGATGTTAGTAACTGATCCAAAAGCACTCCAAAAGCTCACCAGCGCTCCAAAGGCAATGATCTTAAGCACACATTCCATGGAGAAGAGGGAAGTAAACACGATGTTCAGGTTGGCCAACACAGCTTCATAGGTAGCAGAAGCTCCATCATACTAGAAACAAAGAGACACACACGGGCAAAATACATTCATAACAACAAACTCACGACCGACAGAAAGCCCGAGCATAAAAACATACAAACAGACAGACATTTAACTCAGCAAGGAGTCAGACGTATTCAGAATGTTCTTATCACAGAAATATTCAACAGTTCAACCTATAGTGTTTGTCGACTGGAGGACAAACAAATATGATGTACACAAAAAAGACAAATAAGTTACTGCAGTGGCTCCATCATGGTAAGGACTGTAGTACTTCTATTCTAAAAAGTTGGACTTTTACCTTCATCATGAGCACGACAGTGTTGAGTGCGATCATCGCCATAATGGTGTATTCAAACGGCGGTGAAACCACAAACTCCCACATCCGGTATTGAAAGCTCAGCTTGTTTTGGGGCATGTGACGTGTCAGGGGTCTGGCGTTGATGGCAAAGTCTATGCAAGCTCTCTGCAAAATCACCACCACAGTGTTGGATTACAGTCTTGCTTTCAACCTCCACCTTTTGCGCGCACCCCCGACTCTTACCTCGTTCTTTTCCAAACTGTAGTCCTCCATCATCTTGTCTCCTTGCTCTTGGAAGGTGATGATGATGAGAGCCACGAAGATGTTGACGAAGAAGAAGGGGAAGACCACGAAGTACACCACGTAAAAGATGGACATCTCCATCCGGTATCCTGGGCTCGGACCCTGGTTCTCGTAAGTCGCATCCACTGAATGTTTCAGCACCCTGTGAATGTGACAGGAGAAGCGGGTTACATGTTTGCAGGGAGCGCCTTCCAGACATGTTACCGTGCTCATCCCCGCGTGCTTACTGCGGCCACCCCTCTCCAGTTGAAACTGTGAAGAGGGTGAGAAGGGCCCAAGCCACATTGTCGTAGTGGAAATCGTACTTCTTCCACTCCCGCTTCTGCGCCTTCACTTCATTATCATAGACCAAATATTCCCCCCTTAAAAAAAAAAAACAAAAACAGGAGAGTGAATGTGAGCATGAAAAGAAAGAAGCCTACAGTAAGGAGTTTAAACATCTTCCCGACCTGCAGTCCCGCTCAAACTCTTTGGACTCATCAGTGCAGTAAAAGAAGCGACCCTTGAAGAGCTGCACCGCCACCACGGCAAAGATGAACATGAAGAGTAAGTAGACAATCAGGATGTTGAGCACATTCTTCAGAGAGTTCACCACGCAGTCAAACACAGCCTGAGGACCGAGGAAAAAGTGGCGTTAGCTACTCGATGAAATAAATACTTTTTTTTTCCCCGAGCAATTTCTGCAGTTTGACCTTGAACTGTGGAGTCTGTGTGACAGGAATTAGCAACGTGTTTCAACGTGGAGCCCAAATTGAGACTGTCATAGTTCAGACTGGCCACTGGGAGCAGTAGAGAAAACTACGTGAATCACTTAGCATTTCTCCCCAGCCTCTGAACCAACCCAATGCAGAAATCTAAATAACACTACCACAGAGCTATTCCTTCTGTTGCCTAGCACTGCATCCCTGTGGCGGGGACCCCGTTCGATCACGAACACAGCATGTAAAGGTTCAGTATAAATCTGTTTGGACAAGTGCCTACCTTGAGTTTGGGAAGACGTTTAATAGTCTTCAGAGGTCGCAGCACTCTCAGTACCCTCAGAGACTTGATAGTGCTGATGTCCTTTCCCTTGCTGCTCCCACTTCATGTGAACAAACATGCGCAATGACAAAGAGTGACAGAAAGACAAGCGCAGCGTCAGTAGGTTTCAGGTTCACAATGACAGACTAAACTCTCCTGAAATCCAGAATGTTAGTGGGCAGCCATTCCTTGATGGTTCTGGTGTCCGAGTTAACTCAGAACGAGTAACTGCGTCTTGGTTTAAATACATAGCAATACATGCAGCATTGCTATAATATTAGGGTTTAGTCTTGTTTCTACACGTGAGGTAGTTAGGTGGCATTTTCCAACTACGGTAGAAGCAATGGGAACAAGTGATGTCATCCTTGTTCCATTGCTGTCAACACACAGTACACTCATTCTAATACTTTGTAATGTTTAGAATTTTACAAAGATCCTGAAGCCTAGACTTGCACATGCCTGGCTAACAACAAAATATCTTCATGCTGCATTTAAACCCCGTTTCCTCCGATGCAATGGTTCCTCTTTCAAGCAGCAGTATAAAAAGAGGCTTTTACAGAAAATTTGTCATTGTCTCAATTTTTCTGCAAACTCCCAGGAAACCATTTAACCTGTAGCACAAAAACATATCCAAAAAACTTTCAGTGACTCTACCATTCACAATCTTAGAGACAATTAGGCATCTCTGTCTTTATATCTTTAGACAATTTATGATATAGTTTGTGTATATAGGTCCAGGCTGCACCATAATTGTCTGCTAAATATTTCTTTTCCTGTGATTAAACTGCAAGGAAAAAATAAACAATCCTTCAGAGCCCTCACTACTGATTTGAGATTTAAAACTTGAGATTTGTGTGAAGCAGAGTTTTGCCCGTGGTGAACAACCGCCAAAAAAGACACAGATCAAACGTGATGGATGGTACAGAAACAGATGCGCAGCGTTGAGAGTGCGGAGGCAGGGAATGCGGGAGGAAAAAGGGAGAGAGAACTTTACCCGCCGCCGCTGTTGGTGGTCCAAAACGGAGAAATGAGACAGAGAGGGGTGAGAGACAGAGAGAAAGGGAGGGAAAGAGAAATGGGCACAGATAAGGGAAGTAAACAGAGCAACATTCACATGAGAAACAGAGAAAGAGCTCAAACGGCCGGCCTTCATAGCTTCACAGACCTCAAACTACCGAATCCAACAGGAACATTAAAACATTTCAATTCCCAGAAATAGTGTTCAAAGAGACTGCATTATAGCCAAATTATTTTGGTAAATACATAACTTTCCTCAAAAAACTGCTGACATAAAGCTCTGTTCTGCTCTGAAAAAATGTGCCGGGCAGCAGCCAGGCTGCTCCAAGACTCAAGCAACTCTTAGCCTGCAGTAATTGGATTAAAGCAGCGATAAACATCTCCAGGCAATTCTGGAGGGTCGTTTGATTTCCACCAACTGAATTATGTCACTGTTGTGATGTGTACAAGTCCACTCTTGTTGCTTCACATCTCGACATCGACATTTAGCGACAGTAACAGATATCTTATTTCTATCTGATCTGTTCTAATGGGTTTAATGAAAACTATTCAGAGTAAGAAAACAGGAAGTTGTGTTATGTTGCTGACATGTTGCCTATAACACAATTCTCTCTCTTTTTGCTACTTATTACTGATGCCACCATTTCAATATTTCTCTAAAATACCCTAAAGTGAATTTGATACACTTCGAAATTTGTCAAATTGTCAGATTTATTGCTCTATTTATTAGAGAGATACATGTCAGTTACAAGTTTGAAGCATCCTATTACTGCACCTCAATTTAAGGTATTTTTAAATATGCTTTCAAGCCTGCTTCTCACACATGGTTGAGAGAAGAGTGCGCACCAATCCGATATCCTGAGAATGTATCACCATTGTGCAAAATATTTATTACCGTAGTTTTGAACGGTTGCTACTTTACAAGCATTGTTGGCACCAAAACCATAGGGAGGAAGTAAAAAAGCTGTTAAGAGTTGCTACAAACTGTAAGTCCATCAACAATGAACCCAGAAAAAAAAGCTGACTGTTTATGACAACAATATAAGCAAAGTTTCTTTCTTTGGAGGACAGTTTCGTCTTGGATTCTGATGTATCTGAATTTTGGAGAAGGCTACAACTGAGACACAGGAAATACTGGAAACTGGAGATAGCAACCTGAATATTAAAAAAGCGTAATTAATTTAAGAGTCCCCATTTTTTATCAGGGTTCAGAATACCTGCTTCGCCGTGGAGACAAGTGTGTGGACTCTTTTTTTAATTTTTTCCAGCTCAGGACGACCTGGCCGAGATTTGAGTGGACTTTTTTAAAAGAACGTCCTAGGCACTTAAGGGTTACAGGTGCAAAGAGTGGTCCTCACCTCCCAGAAAGGTAAGAAGAGGGGGATAGGGGAAATTTAAAAAAAAATAATAATATGGTTTAATTACGTAATGGGAGAAAAAACAAGGAAAGGAGGAAAGGGAAACTTATGTGGGAGAGAAGACAGGAGAAAATCAAACCATAAAATGAGTATAACAAATAAAGAAAATAAAGAAAAGACCAAATAGGTCTTAGATGTAACAAAATGGAGGAGGGGAAGGAGCTAGAGGGCGCACAGAGGCGAGGAAGGTAGGGGACTTACGTGAAGGCAAAGGCCACCAGAGCACCACTAACCACTATAAAGTCAAGGATGTTCCACAAGTCCCGAAAATAAGAGCCCTGGTGTAAAACCAATCCCAGATCCACCATCTGCAAAAGAAAAATTTGTGCCATTAAAGGTTTGATTTCGTACAACTATAATGTCTAAATCACCTTACCTTTATCAGCATCTCAAATGTGAAAACTCCCGTAAAGACATAGTCAAAATAGCGTAGCACCTGCACAAAAAGACAAAACCTTTTTCTAGTCAGCTTTTTTTGTGATCCAAACAGAGGAAACAGGTTTTGTCTGAAGTTATTGTGTGTAATGTGAGAAATGTACCATAGTCCTTATCTAACAGATATGAAACTATTACACATAATTGATATATATAGCCAAGTTATGTTTCACGCAGCGCGTGTCTTACATTGTTGCGAGGGGAGTCAGGCCACACAGGGTCTTCAGCAGCCAGGGCGATGCTGCTCATCGCAATGACCAGCAGGATGCACATTTCAAAGTAACGCAGGGTGCATACATAGTGACACGCTCGCCGAAACCTGCGGGCAGTTAAAGTCAGAAGATAAAGTTATTAAGGGCATAAATTAGATCTGCTCTGTGAGAGCAGTCTACATTTCAATTCTCAGGGATTCGCATATCCATAAAAATGTGCGTATTTGCGTTTGTCAAGGGGGGTTGTTTGCGTGTTCAGATGCAGACACTCCACTTACGGGTTGGTGGTGGTCAAAATGAACATGGAGGTGAAAGGAGGCATGGGCCGGGGTCCTCCTTCACCCGCTTTGTCATCCTCATCATCATCCTTATCCTCCTTTGCAGGCAAAGGCTCAGTGTTGGCATTTTTATTGACTGAATGTAAAAAAGAGAAGTGAATAAAATGACCGTTTTTGTAGCTAAGGCGGGAAAAAAATTTGAATAAATATGTCTGTCCTTACCCTGAAGTATGGCATTGGTGGATGGAAATATGGGCATGTCTACTGCTGTGTAGTCAGGGTGGGGCAGCCTGATGACGCTGTTGGTGCGGGGATGTGCGATGCTCCCGTAATTATCCAGTGTAGTTAAACTCCCGTGAGTGCCACTGTTAGCAAGATGCAGCGTGGATCCAAAGCCAGGGGCCACAGTGCGGTTGGTAGTTGGATTACCGTGGACCTCGTTAGCAAGGTTGGAGCTAGAGACCAGTTTGGTGTTCATGAGGTTGTCCATATCTTCACTGTACTGGCTGTCCTGTCTGGAGAGGCTCTTTTGGATGGGCCGCGTGGTTGAGAGATTGGGGACACTGCAATCCCTGAAAGAAGAAGAAGGAAGATAAGAAGAAGAAGGAAAACAAGAGGAAGAAGAAAAAGACTTAGTCTTAATGACACCATTACATAAGTAGTGCTGTTCATGCAACTGTCTAATAAAACAAGTAAAAAAAATTGACAAAAAAAACTGGTTGATCACAAAACGTAGAAGACTTTTAGGCCTTAGTGAACTGACAGTGACTGATACTAAGGGGGAATTTATTGAATATGTCTTGATGGACCAATCTTGGTTAACGACGGACGACGTTCAATATAATGTTTGGCATTCCAAAATTAGCAAGCTGTTTGTCATCATCAGCTTTCTGAGGACAGGTTCAGCTTACTTCCTCCTGTGCTGGCATGTTCTCTTCCCTTCCCCGTCCATTTGGTTGCAATGGCGATTTCTTCTTGGCCTCCGTTCACCGCCATCAGCAGCTCCGTCTTGCTCTGCTGCTTCTCCACCTCCGTCAACCCCTCTGTTTCTGTGTCTTCCTGTTTTCACAGCACCGCCTCTACCCTCCCCTCCGTCCTCTGTGCATTTTTGATGGGACCTGGACTTTCGGTGCTCAGACTGGCCTCCACCTCGACTGCCGCTGCGGGTGTGATGGTGACGCCTTGACGGTCTGTCCTCTGACCCGGGCCCGGGTATCGCCGTAGCGTCCAAACAGACATGTGAACCATGGTGGTGGCGTTCACTTTTTTGACTTCTTCTGCTCTCCGTGGACTCACCGCGCTCCAAAGGAGGCCTGGCTGGATCGGAAACTCCTACTCCACAACCTGCTCCTACTTGGCCGCCATGTTCATGAAGTCTTGTTTGCCTGTGTAGCTCTTCAACAGGGAGGTGTTGGTTAAAGCAGAGGTCCGGATTGTTCGCAGTCATTTTGTTGGTGTTGTTATTGCGGTTTTCATGAGGGTCGACCACCAGAGGTCGATCCAGGTGGGTCTTCATATCAGGGCGGACGTGACGGGAATAGTTCACCTGCGAGAAGGAAAGACAAAAAATGCAAAGTGTTTCAGATTTAACAAAAAACACACCACAGCCATGTAAACACAGATGACAGGATGGTATAAATTGTCAGGGGCATCACTTGTGTACACTGATAGCACAAGTCTAAGGGCCTTTTGTTGCCTTGTCCTTTACATTGTTGTGCTCCTCCCTCCCTGTCCTTGCCTTCCAGCGTTCGTCTGGATCCAGCTCGTTATAGAGGGCCTCACGGCTGGAAACCAGTGTCTGCCTTCTTAGCTCCTTGGTGCGTTGCTCCCACACGGACTTATTCCCCCCCTTGGTGTGGTTCTTCTGCTGCTCTTTTCTGCAAAAAACAGCGAGCAATAGCTGCGTTAAAAATGCATCGGCAGACCAGAACATTCATCTGTGCTAAAATACACAAAGGAAGAAAAGAATGATGCAAAAATACCACCACTGTAGTCAGAATGACACAGAGAACATAGCAAAAGAGGCAGATTATTAAGATTATCAAGTGAAGCTTCACAAAGATTATTAAAATATGGCAAGGAGGAAAAACACTGAGGCATGAAACAGCACGGCTGTGTCATTGTTGACCTTTCTCAGCCTTCACAACCACTGCTAGTACACTGATCTGCCCTGTTCCCAATAGTCAACACGCTCCTACAGGGCAAAGCGATTTTGTAATAGAAGGATATAAAAAGGTATGAGGAAAAAGTTGATAAAATTTCATTTATAAGAAAAAGCAAGGGGGTGGAGGGAAAGTCGACCAACAGAAGGGATTCAAAAATGAAACAAATGAATAAATACCAGTCCAGAAAAGAGTTGGTAGCACTCTGGCACTCACTGTGTACCTTGTTGCTGAGGAGGGAAACAGCTGGTGAGTGAGATGGCACGGAAATAAAAAAGCCCCATATCGGTCATATTTACAGCTTGTCAGTTTACTCGCAAAGCAATTCTGAATGATAACAGTGACCGAGTGTGTTCACACACACACAGACACACATATTAATGGCAAATTTCACCTGAATTGCATCACTATGACTACAAGAGCATGTCTGCTCTACGCACTTCCTTCTTTTAACTTTAATAATGAATTCCCCATTTCATCTGTGCAGTCGAGCTAAGATTTACATTTTATTGTTTAAAAAAATTCCCTGCTTTATTACATCTCCCTACAGTACAGGAGAAAAAAAATCTCCGGTCTCCTGTGTTTATCGCGCAAAAGAACAGTCTTAATTAGCGTTAGGTAGCTGTACAACAGTTTTACAAGGACTTTAGCTTTCATGGCAGGCCTCTTGTCTGAACCCCACGTTGAATATCTTCTTAAGAGATTACTTCACGCACCACTGATAGCCCAAAGTTTTAAATCCCAGCTGGGGAAAAAAAATCGCTCCTCCGGAATTTTAACAATGTTTCTTTTTTGTAATGAAAAAAAGGGGTTAAGGAATTATGTATATAGATAGCAGGATGTAACGCTAGGGCAAATAACTGGGGTTTGACTTCAATCTCACTGCTTTTAGCATTAGGTTTTTAGGAACCTGACGGGGTGATGGGGAATTAAGTGTGGTTCATCAATGGTGAGACCACTACCAATGAACAAACATTTAAAACATTTAAAAACTACAATTGGCAATTGTGGCCTGGAGTGGGGGGAAACTAACAGAACAGATACTGTCCAGTACTTCTGTCATAACACATTTTTTTCTGTCAATTAACTTTGAGACTTCCTGAGACCTCTGAGACCTGCTTCGACCCAACTCATAGCCTAATACCATTGTTTGCTGTGAGAATTTTTTTTTTTCCAAAAAAAAATTTTGTGCAGAGACACAAAATGTTGAGCCTGAAATCCACGGTAGCTGTATGAAAGGTTTTCCAAAAAAGCAGGCTGCAGTTGCAGAGACAGAAACTCACGCAGCAATGGAGAGGTTGGCAGCAGACAGTGGGCTGACTTCAGCGACCTCCTTGGCTTTCTGCAAAGCAAGCTTCTGACTGGCAGCCTCCTCTTCCTCCTGCTCGTCCTGTGGGGAGAGACAAAGAGACGGAGCTCAGATCGGAAGTCAAAAGCAGGAGCTGCTGGGTGAGAGCTGAAGCAGAAGGGCATGGTGTGACTTCAGTACCTTGGTCAGTTCCTGTGCGTTGGCCAGATTGTCCACAGCGATGGCCAAGAACACATTAAGCAGAGTGTCTGGAGAAACTGTTAAAGAGCTTGCAGCATATACGTGACACAACTTGTTCGTGAATGTAGCTGCGAGACACGTTCATTACAGCCGTAGACTATAAACAGGCCTGGCAGGACTGCCTGTTAGACAGATCGCAGTTAGGCGCCGTTACCAAGGTTAAAGTGCGGCGTGGGGCGTGCCACGGTTAGACAAAGGCAAGCGATAGTTTTGTGAGTGTGGCTGTTTGTGTGAAAGGATACAGTTGCCAAAGAGCGTGAGCACGATGAAGAAGACAGAGAAGGCCATGCCCTTGTTGACCCCTCCCTGAGATTTGATGCCGTCGTACATCACCATGTTCCAGTCCTCTCCGGTCAGAATCTTAAACACACAGACACACATACACGCTCACCTATAACTGTATTTCCACATCTACATGCGGTAATTTGGTGTTTTATCCTTCTGGTAATGGCATTTAGTACTTCAAAAGTAACATTCTTGTGGTTTTATCACTTCTTTATATGCAAATCCTCTTTAGGCCATTAATCGTTAGGTTGTAATCCTCCCCCAGCTGCTCCCTCCCACGCTCTCTCCCTCATACATTTTTTCTTCTCACCTGGAAGACTGTCATTATTGCTGCGGGGAAGGTATCAAAGTTGGTCGGAGGAGTTCCATTTTCAAAATTAAACCTAGCAGGGGGAAAAGCACAAATGCAAGACAGAGAAGAGAGAGGGAAAGAGGAAAAGAGGCGTGAGAAGGCACATTTTTTTCTGAAAAAAGAAGAAACCTTATTAAGCAATCAAATTAGGGCGCATTAAAAGGGATGGGAAAAGGTTAGGGGAGAAAGAGACAAACGAAGGAAAGGGAAAGGGAAAAAACCAGCACTGACTGTCCTCCGAAGAGCTGCATGCCCAGCAGAGCAAACACAACTATGAAGAGGAAGAGCAGGAAGAGCAAGCTGATGATAGACTTCATCGAGTTGAGAAGAGATACGACGAGGTTGCGCAAAGACGCCCAGTACCTGATGAAAACAGAGGCGTGCGTTCAGCGCGGTGCATGTTCTATAAATACAACCTGAAGTGCCGAGAGGTGAAACAGCTGACTCACTTAGTGACTTTGAAGATCCTCAATAACCTGAGAGCTCGTAACACACTGATGCCAAACGATGTGCCCGGCTGGATGATGGACCACAGAACTTCAAATATACTACCACATATGACCTAAGGAGGATGAAGAGCATGCGTGAGCACATCCCAGACCATCCAAGAATGCACTGGTGTCAGCAAGCTTGTCAGCGAGCTGTGGGACTCACAATGCAGTCAAAGCAGTTGAAGGAGGAGTTGAGGTAGGCCTGTCTGCCCAGGCCGTACATTTTTACAAACATCTCCGTCAGAAATATCCCCAAGAAGACAAATTCAGCAAAATCTGCAGGGGAAAAAAAAAAAAGTATCTTAAAGTTAGACAAGCCCATCATACCCTTTGAACTTCTACTTTCAGGGACCTATTTAGACCCTGAAATCTTTAATGGTGATACTTGCACATTATTCAGCCACCTCCCCTCGTACTCACTTAGAAAATCTGAAAGGGGTTCTGGTTGGTCGTAATGCACCACTGCCACACACAGCGTGTTGAGGCCCACCAAACACAGAACGGTCCAGTAGAAGGCCTGGGATTTAACGATGCGTCGGATTAAGAAGCGCAGTCGGCGCTCCCGCCTCTTAAAAGTCGATCCCTCAAGCTTGGAGCTCTTCAAGCTTGCCCGAGCGAACGGTGACCCTGGGAGGATAAAGAAGGCAAACTGAGTACTATGACGAAGACCGTCCTGCTCATGCATGTGTGCACAAAACCAG
>CAAE01014730.1:60185-80178 GCA_000180735.1 Tetraodon nigroviridis
CTGCTTAAAGCGTCCTACTTAAATTTACCAAATGTGATAAAAACGACAACAACTAATACCTGGATGTTGAAAATAATCACATATTTTTAAAAAATCTAAGGAAAAAAATGGTGAGCAGACACAGTTGCAAACAAATCTTTATAGGAGAAAAGTTAAGAAAGCTAAACCAATTTTTTTTTCCACCAAGACCTTCAGGACCAAGAATGGATCGTCCCCTGTGAGACAGAGGTTAGCCGCACTAGTTTTGATCGGTCATGTGATACCTTATTGATTCTGAGTCACGAGGGATGAGATAAAAAACATTAAAGTTTTAACCACACGCCAAGAACAAAGCACTAAACAAACGCATGCAGACAACACCATTTAATTGTCATGCATGTGCACAATGCTAAAGGAAAAATAATCTCCCTACAAACCCCAAATTAAAACTGTAATTTGTTATGCTGTTTGCCATTTTGTGTATACTGTGTATTAGACAAGGTCAAATGTGGAGTCAGGGTCAAAGGTCATTCTGATTGCTGCTGAGGATTTAATTTCTAAGAACATATCCACTGACCCCCTTACTTTCCATTTCCTGTATAGAATAACACAAGATATTTCTGGAAGCATTGGAAAACAGCAGCACCCTCACTGTTTTTTTAATGTTTAATATGTTCTTTTCCAGGTCAGCGGGTATATGTTAAAACCGGCGCGGCCAAGGACGCAACGGTCCCACCGGGTTGCACCTAGCAGTCCAAATTCAACTTTTTATAATAAGTTTACTTACGGTGTCAGTGGTTGCAGAAAAATACAAAAGCAGCCATTAAGCGTATTTAGCAATCTAAAGACTTGTTTCCTTAAAGAAAACCAACCGGTCCTGAACTCTGTGTGAAGCTAATTATAATTAAACAACCTCGTGCCTCTCGTGTCTGAATGTGGGTGTAAGGAAACAGTTATTTGTGTTTTACTCCCAGGGGTCCAGAGTCACAACTAAACAACGCTGCAGGTCAGAATCCTGCTGAAGAATGAATCCACTGACATTTAAACTGATGTCTCAAAATTGGTCTCATTTCATACGTCTGTCAATTAATCAGCCGGCTAACGCTTCTCCGAGACCAACGCGCTAACTAAAGCGCAAAAATGGGGATCTTTTGAGCAGCTTACCAGTAAAGGATCACGCACCTGTAAATACACCAAAACAGGACCTGGCTGAGCAAGTTTTGAGTTAACGTCACCTTGTCTTGAATATTCTCTACAGCTATTTTTATCCTTAGACGGCAGTTATGAATAAATAAGACAGAATCTCCCATCGCTCCTGATGACAAACTGGCAAGTTCGGGCATCTCAAGCTAATGAGGACGCCATTAAAGCGTTTTTGGCCTGCACGGGTGGAGGGTGCAGTTAAGAAAGAGTCACCCAGCTGAGGGTCACGGGAGAACCTAAGTGTGAAGTGCGATGGCTCTTCATCAGGCTGGAGAGGTGATGGAGGAACTGTTCCTTTGGGCGATCTGAGAGGGTTGAAACAACCTCATCTGTCGGGCCGGACATGCTGATTTTCTCAATGAGGACTACGATCCCATTTCCCTCACGCGCTCACTCTCTCGCTGCCAAGAGCCTGCCGCTCGGATAGTGAATCAACCTGATTGTGAGCCGCTGCTTGTAAGAGGCTCCTGCGTTTCACTGTAGCCGCCCAATTAGCATGTGTTATGTCACGACTGAAGCACCGGCACCGATCAATACAGTCATTAGTGAAATTTCCCTCACAGAGGAACTTCACCTGTTCTTCTCTCTCACACACGCATACAAACGTGCACCTGCCGCTATCGGGAAAGGGTGAAATGATGCAAACGTGTTACAGGTGCGGGTGAAAGAGATCCCCCTCAGTTGACATCTGCATGCTTTGTGCCTGAGGAAGAAGAGACACTGAGATGAAGAAGGAGTCGAGAGGCTGCAATCACCACTCTTTCAGGCTACCTGGGCCTCACCTGCATCATGCTGATATGGGAGTCTGAGTGTGTGCGTGCAGGAGACGCACCCCTGCACGCACACACACACACACACACATTCTTCTCATCCTCCCCCCTTGATCCTGTTCCACCAGCACCATGCGCTGCACATGCTGACATCAGCAACCAGGAGCGCCCCCTAGACATCCCCCCTAACCACTACTATCACGCACACACGCGCACACACGCACACAGGCGTCATGTATTAGGCGCGTCACCGTGGACTGTGGCTCTTGATGACAGATGTGAGTGGGGGCCGCGCTGACATAAACAGCGCCCTATCAAAAGCCCCCGCTTTTGACCTTTTCTTCTTAATTAACTATAAATTACATGTCCAACCTCCATCTCTCTCACCCGACTCACGCGCGCGCGCATTGATCAGCGCGTTCCTGCGCGTTCCTCTGAGCCCGATATGAGCGCTTTAATTTATGGTAAAGAAAATAAACAGCCAACTATCGACCAGTCAGATGAGATAAATGTCTCCAGTTTCAGACTCACCTCTTCCTGGAGAAACGCACGCGCGCACGCGCACACGCGCCTTTTGGGAGCGCTAAAGGATATGGCCATTCGGTGATCTTTTTGGCGTATTTCCGGACGAAGTTGTCCTCGCTGAAGATGAACAAGGAGCGGTTGACGGTGAAGCAGTTCTGGCGCACGGGGATGGGGTTATACAGGGCCATCGTCCGGGCCCGCTGCGCCATCGACTGCTTGTACATTCTCTGGGCTCCGGGTCCTCCAGGAGGACCGTGGACGTGACCGTGGCCGTGACCGTGTCCGTGTCCGTGGCCGTGTCCATGTCCGTGTCCGTGGGGCCCACCTTGCCTGCTGCCGCCGCGGCCGCCCGGGCCCCCTCCGCCGGGCCCCCCGCCATACCTGGCCGGCACCTCATCTCCGAAGCGCGCCATTCCGTGGACACCAGAAGCCAATCTTCACGAAGCAGCGGAGAACGGGACCAGTGCTCAGCAGGAGTGCAGCCACACAACATTACATCCCATCTGGGTCCGAACGTCTCATATGCACGACGGGGGGGATCTTGCGGGCTTCCGAACACCTCTGGCTTCAGCAGTCGAGGCCGCCCATGTATCCGAGCTCCTGCCAACGGCCAGTGGCGGGTGTGAGGGAATCAGAGGTGAAGTCTTTGGGCGGACTGGTGCCTCAGCCGCGGTCGGTCCTCGCGTCCGTTAAAGGAAAAAAAAAAACAAAAACCCAGCAGGTTTCGCCTCCCCGCAGCCTGGAATCACAGGGCGACGGAAGGCTTGGCGTTCTCCATGGTTCCCGCCAGGGCGCACCGCAGCCTCCTGCGCGTCGCCGGAGCGTTTATCCCTTCACGCTCATGACAGCTTGGAGATGACAGCGTGAAGCACAATCAGTGTCAGGTCAGGGGCGTAAATCAGACGACAGTTAACGGCTCCTCTGGCCCGGCCGCTCTCGATTTGGCATCGTGGAACCGCTTCCAGAACAGGCGGAAAGGCATCGAGAAGGTAAAAGACGCGATTAATTATTTATTTTCGAAACATCCGCAATGTTTGGCGGCGTGTGGCGAGAATGTGTCCCCCTGAACAGCCTGAGGAACGCAGCGGGAAAAAAATCTGCCCTTTTCTCTTTTTTTTTAGCGCATGACAGAGCTCACAATGTGGGGAGGAAAGGAGAGGCGCAAAATACCGTGTTTCCTCTGAAAACCCGGTGTCATTCCCTCGGTTCTCACACGGCTCCGGCAGCGTCCACTCCGGCTGAAACCATCGCGTTCTTCCTGTCACCTGCGGGCGGGACCATCCAAAGGCTCGTTAAGGGACACACGGACACCGTCGCCGAAGACGCGGGGGCGACGACCGCTTCTCCGCCGCCTGTCATGGTCTCTGTCCCACCGACAGAAGCGCAGTGATGCCGAAGAAGCCCCTCACCATCCCCGCCCCTGGAAGTCTACCTTCATCCGCACTGGTGAAAACCTGAATGCCGTAGCTCTCTCTCTCTCTCTCTCTCTCTCTCTCTCTCTCTCTCTCTCTCTCTCTCTCTCTCTCTCTCTCTCTCTCTCTCTCTCTCTCTCTCTCTCTCTCTCTCTCTCTCTCTCTCTCTCTCTCTCTATCCAGCTGGAGGAGGGGGGGGGAACGCACGGCTGTGCAGAATGGTAACTGGAAGGAACGATGGGCCGAGTCTGGTTCTGGAAGTGGGGTCAGAGGCGGAGTAGATGAGCTGGATGGCAAACCGCGCTAGCGCGCTGCCGGGTTGGCTCGGCCTCCTCTGCGGCTGCAGCGCCTTGACGCACGCCGCAACTCCAGACGCACGGATCGCCCGTGATTTAAGGGTTCCCTCCCTCCTCCCCACTTCCCCCCTTCTTGGCAACAATTTTTTTGAAACACCATTTCTGACTGAGATCACGCCAAAACGCCGTCCAGCCTCATTCCCCTCCTCCAACTCTGCGCGTCATTAAAAGAAAACGACTCCACCCAGGCGCGCTCGCCAGGGTGTTTTGATCGGGGGGGGTAGCCTGTCGTCACGCAGCTCACGCAAAACCCCCCCCCCCAAAAAAACATCTGCAACCCAAGCCGACAATGACCGCGCGCACGCAGCAGCGGAGTAAACGCGCGCTGGCGGCGGATGTGCGCGCGGGTCTGCGAGCGTGGTTGAGGTGGAAGCGTGGGGGGGGGGGCGTCTATTCTTAGCAACAGACATTTGGAAATTAATGGACAGAGAGAGCTCTCATCTCCCCCTCCCTCCACACACAGGCGAGGATCTTGGCCCCCCTCCCTCCCTCCTTCCTCCTCCCCTCCCTCCCTCCTCCCTCCTTCCCTCCTTCCCTCCTTCCCTCCCTCCCTCCCTCCTTCCCTCCTCCCGCACCACCACAGACTCTGGAAGGTGTGAACATACTGCGCAAACCAGTGGATCCAGGGCCGACTGGGATAAAGGCGCTATCTTTTAGCCCGAGTCCTGCCCAGTCTGACCTTTGTCTCATCACATCTTTTTTAAATAAAGGAGGGGGTTCCAGCAAACCGCAACTTCGCAAGATAGATTTCCCCAGATCTGCGATGTGACCTAATTGATTGACTCTAGAAATAGCCGCCTCTGCGAGCAGGAAACGAATGTCCGTTTAGAGTTTTAAGGGTGACCGGCGAGTTAATAACGCGCGTCTGATGTCAGATTGGAAGCGATTTGTTTGGCGTGGACTCTGTCCTGTGCCTCCGGGCCTCTCCTGCAGACCTAGGCTGTTAACGTCTTTATCAGCTTAGGGTCATTTCATGAATATTAAATAGCTAGATAGAAAAAAATGAGCAATGTGGTCAAAAGTAGAGTCTGCATGTCTGCTAGACACATGTTCCAGAGGAAATTAGCGGGGGTTTTTGTTTGTTTTGGTCAGGGAGGTCACCGGTTCACCCAAGGCCACGTGCACCCATCACTCCCTTTAGAGTCTCCGATAAATCTCAGAGTCTTAACGTAACCTCCACCGTTGAAGGCCTGGGCTTGACCTGAGCCAGAACCTCACCGCTGTGAGACACACACACTGTGTGTCAGGCAAAACTGCCCCGTAAAGGCGAAAAGCAGCACCAGAGAACAAAGATCAGAATCTTTTCCAAAACCTGGATTCTGTGCCACAAGAGCTTGGCTCAAAAACTCCGGTTCCTTCTCCCCTGATTTTCCTCCTGCATCCGATGTTTTAAACGCTGTGTAGCCGTGAGGCTGGCGCTCCGAGGCCAGGGCCTGAAAAGGAGTGTCGCGACTCAATGATTCATAAGGCTGAATAATTCAATGGCCGGATGCATGTAGAGCACTCCGCCCCTGCTGAACCCGGTTCTTCTCAGAGGCAGGGCCCGACCAAATCCATACCTGACACCCAGTTTCCAGCCCGATGTGGGGTTCGTTTTAAAAAGTACAAAAATGCGGAGGTGAAACTGGGTCAGACTCCACGTGAAATCTCAACTGCAGTAAACAGCTGAATGGCCCCATTCGTTTTTCATTTGCACCATTTTAGTTTTCATTCTGGACCACAGTTCCTCCGACTGTCGGTAGACGGCGTTCCTGCTGCCCGCTGCCGAGCATTTTTCTGGCTCTTTTCAGCTTAAATTGCATGATTCAACAGCAGGCATAATGATGCCTCCAGGACAGGCTGACCGATGTTAATGCTGCAGCCGTAAATGAGTGCACCAACTGGGGATTTGAATCTGAACCCAAAACATTCATCATGGCTGGATGGATGCTCCGCTAGGGGCGGCAACATGGCATACGACAATGAAATGGGCACCACATTAGCGGCGAGGTTGTGTGTTGGAGGAGGGGGTAGGTGGCGGTGGTGGGGCTGAGTTAGTCGCATTGTGGATGCTCAGTGACCGAGACCGGCTCGAGGAGGGAGCACTAATACTCCCTGTGTGTGCAAGCAGTGGATGGACACACAAACCACATGCTTGTGTTTAAAAAAAAAAAAAAAAAGGAAACCAAAAAAACCCCCTCTGTATGAGAACTGTGAGTAAACAGTCAATTGGGCAGAATTATTACCTGGCTCAGAAGTGGTGCAGCACCATCCGGCGTCAGCCGTTGGTTCGACCGCCCAACTTCTCTGTTCCCTCATCCTCGTCTAACGCCGGTGCCCCACAAAGTGTTCACCTGGAAACAAAACATGGAGCAAGAGCAGAAGATGCTTCATGTGCACTTATGTGGGTCATTTTTGTTGCTGGCAGAATCTCTAGTGAGGACGGGGATGAAGGCACTGTTTTATCATCTTAGGACTCGCTTCCATTTTGTCATGCTCCATTTCTTTTTAGGGCCTTTAAACATTTTAAATAAGGCCCTCTCTCACCTTTCAGTGGCACAGAATTATGTCTTTCTGTAGCACTGTTGTACCAAATGACCCATGGAAATAGGTTTGAAAGTGTAAAAGAGTTATTGGAGCCTGGGCTTTGGTGAGAAATACCTTTAACAGGCCTTAATTGATGCAAAACATATTGACTGCAACATTCTAGTAAAAGTGGAAGACCACTTCAGTATTCAAATACTATTTTAATACTTATGCCTAAAGGAAAGCAGAAAGATTCATATGCTAAATTTGGTAGACAATTGGTCTGTGCATTTATATTCAACTGCTGTTTAATACTTGTGTACTGTGTTAAATGTTTGTCTGAATAAATGTTTGTAGGCATGTATAAATTTCTGTATGAATATGGAAATAAATTCTGTCTGTTGTCTCTGTCTGTGTTTACACACTTTTCTAAATGTTAAATGAAATGAATGACTTTCCCACTTGATGTGAATTTGTGCCAGATGTTTTCCGCAGCTGCTGACATTAATTATTATTGTGATATACTGCCACCCAGTGGTAAAGGTGAAGAACTGCAGGGCTCGTACTGTTCGGCAACACTACATTTCCCAGTGTGCATTGCGGTTTAAAAATGGTGCCCAAACACACCAGTCTGACACCCAACTAGAAGCTAGTTGTCTAAAGTGCTGACTGTTGGAAATGACTATTAACATTTAAAACAGGAGAATGAAACTATTGCTGACAGTCATCAAACGGACCTACAAACCAGCCGTCAGCGCCGGTCTTCGGCGCTTTGCCAGCGGCGGACCGCTGCCTGCTTCCGAGGCGCTCATCGTCGGGTCAAGCCGAGAACTGGTGCAGAAACTCGGTCCTCAGGCGCAGGTGAGGACGGCCTTCATCACCGAGGAGGAGGAGCAGGCTCTTCTTCGAGAGCTGGACCCAGGTCTGAAGAAGAAACGATACGAATTTGACCACTGGGATGATGTAAGTCTGAGATAACTGCGTGTTTATATTTACCTGTTACAACAAACGCTGTTAAGCGTGTTTTAGGTTAAGATGGTCATTCCAAACTTCTTTTTTTTAAACATCTTCTAAATCAGGGGTAGGCATTTTCAATGGGGCCACATGAGAAACACAAAGTCCTGAAGAGGGCCAGGCCAAAAGATTGAACTCAGTTCTGCAGATTAATTTTTTGTATTTCTTAATAAAATGTAGTAAGGGACATTAACAAGTTGGTAAAAGTAGGCTATATGTTACATTTTAGCAATGAAAATGAAAAAATCCTACTTAGATATTGCACTGACCTTTATGAAATAAAGTCTCATGGAAGCCTGATCAGAGAGGCAAATGATGGAATTGTTGGCGTGTGAGTTATTTGTGGATTCACCGATGCCGTCTCGACTTTTCCAGGCCATCCACGGCTTCCGTGAGACCGAGCGGGTGAGCTGGGGGGAGGCATGCGAAGGCATCATCCAGCGGGTGCGCGCCACAGCGTTTGCAGAAGGTAGTCCTCTCCTCGGGCCTGTCCACATTCTAGATCTGGACAAGAATGGGTTCATCAAGCCTCACATCGACAGCGTCAAAGTAGGTTCGGATATTGTTTTTTTCAGTGCTGTTTATGTCTTTCATGACGATCTTAACCTTAGATAAAAATAACTAGCAAACGACACCTGAATAACTGCATCGATCGCTGACAGATGTACGTCTACGTTGCTGTTTTCGGTAATTTTTCTAGTTCTGTGGCAGCACCATTGCTGGGATAAACCTTTTGTCCGACAGCGTGATGCGCCTGGTGAAGGAGAACGACACAAGCCAGTGGTTGGATCTCCTGCTGCCCCGACGCTCCCTTTACATCCTCAGGTTCAGTATAGGACTACACTGCTACTGCAGCTGGTGTCCATGTTTATGGTTGTGCTCCAGACCAAAGATACAATGTCTACTTTGGGTGGTTGAAAAGCTCTGACCTGTTCTGTTCTACTAATAATAAAAGACAAAAAGTGTTAATTTTTAAAGACTGAGGTTATTATCTTCTCTCACTCTTGTAGGGACCAGGCCAGGTATCACTTCACTCATGAGATCCTGAAAGAGGAACAGTCTGTTTTTAAGGGGCGTAAGGTGCCTCGTCTGCGTCGCATCTCTGTCATTTGTCGGAACCTTCCGGATGGATGCTGTTAAATGCACGAACGCCAAAAGATTGAAAAAGGTATAAATGTACATTAATGTATAAATGTACAACGTGCACACAGACCTGTGGAGGGTCGATGCTCATGTTTTACATTTAAAATATTAGATAGAACACAATGTGTGTATTAAGGGGGGATGATTTTGTTCCCTAGTCATGAAATAACCTTCAAATTTCCAACAGTATTCCTTGTACATGCAAAAATGGATATTCATCAGTCTTTTTTTAATATTGGAGTCATCATATTTACATTTGCACAACCACCTGAATTGTTCAGTTTAGGCCTCAAAAACTAAAATCATCCTAATCTCAGTAGATGAAATTTTCTCAGTGATGAGGATAAACAGCAGACAAATAGCAACAGACAATAAGAACGCTGATTTATCTTAATCCAAACTCTGTTATCACCTCATGACTTCACTTGTAAATACTCACGTGTTCAAAAGGATGATGACGTCCACAACCGGTGAGGAAACTCCTTGTTCTTCATTGTGTTACAGCGCAGCTGCAATCTACCAATGTTGGGAGGGACTGAAAGCACCAGCTCTTACCTCTGTAAAGGATTCGCCCGTTACGTGTGCGTTTGTGCTCGCAGGGCCCACTCAGTAGTGTGGCCACCGGTCACCGCTGACATCCCTACTGATGTGTTCAAACCCAATGGCACTCTGATCTCACCAACTTCTACTTCATAAAGGAAAACTAAAAAGACTCTCACATAACATTCTTCTTTTTTAATATTCTACTTCCCCAAAACACCGTTTGTGAACAAAAAAATACATGTGTGAATCACTGAGGAAATATAAGAAAAAACGCATATTTACAAGATCCTTAACTTCAGTTTTGAACTCTTCCTCTGGTTACTCCGTCAGGTAAAAGTGCATCTTGTCGTTGACGTTTTTGCGCTCTGGGTTGAGCCGCTTGAGGATCTGGGCCAGCACGTTGACGGTTTGCTCGCTGCTCAGCCCTGTGCGCTTGGTCTGGAACTTCTTCAGGAGGTCTTTGGTGGTCATCGGTTTCCGGATCAGATACCGCCGGACTGCTTCTTCGGTCAGCTGCACGTCGCTGCGGAGCAGAGAAACACAGGTGTTTTCATTTATTCCCTTTGGGAACAAATACCACCTACTTCACCGTAGGTTCCAAGTGCCTCAGGACGTACCTTGAGCTGGGAGTGGATTTGCCGGATGGGGGTTGTGGGGTGCTCTTTCCAGAGGGTCCTGGGCTCTGACTGCTGGGATCCATCTTCAGCCTTTTGGCCGCTGGGCAGTCAGTGCCAGGCATCTGCCTCTTTCCTGTGGACACAGAGACGGGTTTTACCCAAATGGAACTCAAAGGCTTCCAGGGCGGCCAGTATGGTCCCAGTAGCCTTCATCTGTTAGGATGTACTGGCTTTGAGATGCTTTCAAGCACCTTGTTCCAGCTTGCTGGCAGCAGCTCGGAGCGTATTGGAGGTGGCGGCGGAGTCTATGGACGGCGTCCCCGGACGGCTGCCGGTCCTGGAGCTGCCCGCGGAACCGCGCCCACCTCCACGTTTAGGTGGGGTGCGCTTTTTCTGAACAGGAGCAAACGAGAGCGTTTGAAAAATTGAAAGAAGCAAAACCCACGAAGAAGCGTGGGGAGTGACCCCTGGACTCCAATCCACTCACCATGAACAGGGCCGAGGTCGCCTCTCCCTCGATGTCGCTGTCGTCCGAGCTGTCCGACTCGCCGCTGCTGTCTGTGACACACAAGCACGCGTGCACGTGGCTCCAAATTCACCTAATCTATTGCAGCTCACTCACAATAAATCTCAGAGGTGATTAATTACCTTTTTTCTTCTTTTTCTCCACCTGAACAGGAGTTTTCTTTCCTTCCTCTTCTTCCTCTTCTTCTTTGGCTTCCTCGCCGTTCTGCTTCTCCTCCTCGCTTTCTTCCTCACTTTCTGACGCCTCGTCTATTCCTGCAAAAGGACCGGGGTTTGAGAGTCGATACAGGAAGAAGTCGTCAAAGGGGTCGCGGATGGTCAGAACCTTTGGGGACGTCCTCTGCTTTGTTGGGTTTTCCCTTTTCTGGTTCTTCCTCCGAGCTGCTCACAGAAGAAAACACACCGGGCTTAAAACATGAAAGGGACGACACAAAGAAAAACAACCACTGGAGGTGTGGAACACCCGAGCAGACCTGCTTTCATCCGACATGTAATCCACCTCCAGGCCTTCGTAATCGCCGTCGTCGCTGTCCTCCAAAGCCTCGTCATCGTCCTTCCTCTTCTTCTTCTTTCCTTTCCCCTTCCCTGGGTTTTTCTTAGGCTTCGTCTTGTTTTCTCCATCTGCGTGAAAATAACCTCCGTCGTACGGTCGCAGCTCACGGGCAGGTTTGCGAGGCGGAGATGAGGGTGAAGTCTGGCGGACGTGTGAACCTACCCTCCTCCACACTGCCGTCGCTGTCGTCGCTGCTCATTTCCAGTTCGTCCTCCAGGTCATGAATGCGCAGGTCGCCCCCTTTTCCGCCACCTTTCTTCTTCTTCTTCTTCCCTGACTTCTCCCCCTCATCCTCCTCGTCTTCGCAGTTTTCTTCACGCAACCGTCGCTGGAGCATGATGCTGAAGTGGTTCACCACTTTGTTCCTCCTGCAGAAGGGGACAGTTAGACCCGGCAGACCCGGACCAGCCCAGGTGAGACCGCTGCCCGTCGCGGACCTGCTCCACTCCTCCTCAGCCTCCTCTGCTGTCAGAGTTCTGTGCTTGGACAGCGGCGTGAAGTTGTACCAGCTGTTAACTGGGAAGGCCTCAAACGCCCCATCGGCACACTGTGTGAAAATGTAGTAGGAAGCGTTTTCTGTGACCCCGCCCTTCCTTTGGCCTTTGAACCTAACAGTGCCAAAAAAAAAAAAAAAAGGGGGAAATTATTATCATTTGCGCCTGGGCTGTTCAGATCAATGGAGCTGAAGTTTCAGGTGTCACCTCTTGCCGCCTTTGCCATTGACCTTGAGAATCCAAGGCTGGTCTTCTGCTTTGAACTCACGTGTCACAATTCCAAACTTCTTGCGCCGAGCTTCTTCACGCTGCTTTTTGCCAAACTCACTGCCGGCTCCACTTTCAGGCACCTCTTCTTCTCCGTATATCCGGCGAGCGCTCATGTCTCTCTCCATACGTGCCTTGAGCGGGACGGAGGTCAAGAGATCTGATCACTGCTGTTGGGAATGCACTGTTCCTTTGTAAATGCTGAATTTACTGATGTTAATCAAGATTTCTCTGTGGACTATTTATTTGCTTTAATAAAGATGACGTATGCAAGCATTCTCCCCCAAAAAACTCAAACTTTGGAGTAATGATATGAAGCCCACCTGTGTCCAGGTTGAACAGTTGACCTTGTCCCCAACATTGAAAGCCATAATGTTGTATTTCTTGCTGGTGTTTCTAAGAAGAAGAAAAAAGGAAAACCAAACAAAACATTAAAATGACGATAACGCATTACAAGTACAACAGCTGCCATGTTAATACATTCGGTCTTGTTCACTTTACTACAATGCACAAATAAAAAGGGGGCATAAAGTCGTTCTATACTCACTTTGGAACTCGGACAGTATATTCTGTCACCGATGAACCGCAGTTTCCCTGAACAAAACACAGAACCGTGTTTGGAGGTCAACTTTGAAGATACAATACGGTTTTAAGATCCCCTATCGCCATCAGATTTAAATGATACGTTACACCGCCGTCAGTGTTAAACTCCTAAAGGACTGCAACTCTTGTTTATTTTTAAAATCTCACCAAAGAAGTCATGGCGCTGATCTCTCCACGATCTGTTGTGTCAGGCTAGCCGGGTGGCTTTCTTTACTTAGAATAAACAAAAA
This sequence comes from Tetraodon nigroviridis, assembly GCA_000180735.1. Lineage (NCBI taxonomy): Eukaryota > Metazoa > Chordata > Actinopteri > Tetraodontiformes > Tetraodontidae > Tetraodon > Tetraodon nigroviridis. Next base: position 72,925 of record CAAE01014730.1, read on the forward strand.
AAGGATTTTAAATTGGAGATCTATAATGCATGTTAAGCAACAAAAAAACGCCGATTTGCTCTTTTATTATCAATATTAATAAGCGTTAAGGACATTAGCAAGACGCGTTTCCTTCGCAGACTTTAGCCACAGTTAATTTAAGCTAGTCGCTAAATAATAATACCAACTATCTTGAAACTTCAGGAAAGTTAATGCAAAATGAGGCGCCCCCACACCCTCAGATATCAACAAAGTCAAATGCTGCACACACCATAATATCTGAGATTAAAAAAAAAACCCCTTTGTCAAACGTATGTAAATGCTATACCTTCCTTTGCGAGTTGTTCCGTTCCTTAGAAGGATCGACTGGAAAATGTGGCCGCGAACATTGGTTCCTAGCAACGGATATCCTAGAATTGTGCTTGTGCGTCGGTTTGACAAGTTCCGTTTCCTTTGCTTTAGTACCAAGAAAGAAACGCTACAATTTTTTTCCGACACAAATCAACGATCTTCCAAAAAATCTCTGTTTTGTCTACAGTCGATCATAATATGAAATAAAAAGAAAAATTACAGTATGTTCAAAGTCAAGAAAAGAAAATAAAGAACCTTGGCTAATGTATGTCACTAGAGGGCAATGTTTGCTTTAACAATAGCAACAACAACGACGGCAACAACAACATTAATCATAATCTTGACACGTTACACATGTTAACATCGTTGATCTGAAAGAAACACTGGGGGAAAGGAAAATATAAATATAACACCACCAACTGCAACAATCAATCCGCGAATGTGGCGATGTGCCTGATGCTGCTGCAGCATTGAAATCTCTTGGTGGTTTGTTAGTAGTTTTCTCTTAATTTCAGAAGATAAACTTTCCTCAGTGGCAGAACAGAGCAGCATACAAGGTGGCAACAAGCACGCAACGCTCTTTACACCAAACATTGTGTTGCTGTGGTCAATTAAATGCTGTCAATAAAAAATAGAAATGAAAATGTAGCGTTACTTCAGTTGATTTCACGTCCAGCAGCTAAAACAGATGGGTTAACATGATGAAGATAATAAATCTTGTGTTTAAAAGTAAGAATAGTTATCATGCACGTGTTACATGTGCTACAAATATGGGTAACCATAGCAACACATAACACAGCAGTGTTGGTCAGGTTACTGCAGCCTGGATGTTTACCATAAACTCTAACTTCAGTTTATTTTTTTTTTTCTTTTTAAAATCATGTTCATCATATGTCCAACCCTACACAATCCAAAGAACATCTGAAACACAAAAAGTTCACAAACGTTCATTTAAAGGTGGGTACGCCGCGCTGACAGGTCCAACTTTTCATCAGTGCCGTCTTGGGAAGGGCTTTGACACCTGGGCTTGGTGGATTTGCATCGTTTTTTTGCATTTGGATCAAATCTTCTCAAAACAGTTTTTGGATATTGCAAATCCCGCGAAGTGAAGCTCAGCCCGTCAAGAGTCGATCTTCAGACCTTAAGTGTCAATGATGAACTGCTGTGCTTTGTCTCTTCTTCTGGGTAAGTAAAGTTCTGCTCTCTTGTAGATATTTCAGACTCACTGAGAAATTGATGGGCAAATATTCTGACAGCTTCTGTTGTTTTGTCTCATTAGGCTTGGTCGGCCTCCCTCTTGCTTGGGGTTTCTTAAATGGTATGAATAGTGATCAAACAGCACAAAAACAGATGGTAAAAATGGATATTATACCCATTTAGGTATGCTTTCTTCCTTTGAGGTTCTTGCAGTGAATACACCAACTTAACGGAACCGTGGCGCAACCGGGCCTTCGCGTCGACAACGTTCTCCGGCTTCCCCAAAGATGATATCGCGCTTCTAAACCATTGGTGGCGGTTCACTGGGATTGGTGGCGACAGAGTAATCACATCTTGTATAGGAAACAATCTAGGGGGCACAAAAAATGTGCTTCATATCCCAATGACCTACTCAACTAATGAGTCTGTGAGCGAACAAACCTTGAACGCGTACAGCGGAATTCTTGACCCGTGTCAGGATGTAACCGCAAGCGTCAGCGTGGCTTATTGTCCGGGAGGCTTCTACATCTATAAGCCTTTGACTCATCCGCAGGCTGAGATGGGATATGTGACCTGTAAGTGGCAACTGCTTTAGCTCCCCGCTCCACACACACACACATTCCTTTTAAAATATGGAGAGAGAAGTATATTAAAAAGACAGAACATTTGACATTGACAGATTGAGCTGATCTTTAAAAGACTGACTGTACTTTCCCCTTCTCTAAGACCATGAGCAGTGTAAGCCAGAGTCCTGCGGAGCTCTGGCCCAGTGTACACAGGAAGGCGGCTGTGTTTGTCTCACCGGGTATGAACTTCCTTCCACTGTGGTGCCCACTTCTGACGCATTCGGTTGTGTGGGTATGTGCATTTTTAACTTTTTTTAACTCATTTTTCAAGTGTGCTGATTACAGACATTACCTTTTAGGTGGTACTTCAGATAATGTCGCAGTCTTGTGCTGCTCTTTTCAGTAACATTTTGAACTGTCTTAAAATGCTTAACATCAAAGTGCCTCGTGTTGTTTCTATATGTGTAAAATTGGTGGAAATGATCTCAGATATAGATGAATGCTCAGAAATTGGATTCTGCGGTCAGAACGCGTTCTGTAACAACATCAACGGGGGGTTCATCTGCACCTGCCTTAATGGATTCAAGGCAAACAATTCCGCATTAGCACCTGGACTCCAGAACCTGTGCATAGGTATCCCCTCACTCTGTTGTGGCTTCACAATGCTTTTCTTCCTGGCAAAATTTGCAGCATAAATCAGTTACTCTTTGCAGATGACGATGAATGTCTTGCTAATATCTGCGGCGATAACGGAGACTGCTTAAACAACATTGGAAGCTTCCAGTGCACCTGCCATCAAGGATACTACGTTGCAATGGATGCGGTCCCCGTCTGCCAAGGTTTGTGCTATCCTACTGCAGATAGAAGCAGTAAAAGCACACGAGGCAAACTTTCTAATTAACCAAACTTTGTCTTCCTCAGACATTAATGAGTGCTCTAATCTAACTATCTGCGGCCCGGAGGCCTTGTGCACAAACAAACCAGGGACTTTCACATGCGCGTGTAATGCAGGTTGGGCACCCACTGATCGGAAGGAAGAACCCAGGGACGCCATTAACGTCTGCATAGGTCAACAAGGAGGGGACAATTGGTCACACAGAAACCTGCAGCGGGGCACAAGCTAAAGAAACCTCTTTTGTGTGTGTGTGTGTGTGTGTGTGTGTGTTTGTGTGTGTTTATGTGTGTGTCGCCAGACATTGGTGAATGTGTGGAAGAGCTAACAATCTGTGGGCCAAACGCCAACTGCACCAATGTGATAGGATCCTACAACTGCACCTGCAACAGCGGTTATCGACTGAACAACCTGAATCTGATAGCCAGCGTCACTAACCCCTGCACAGGTGCACGCCCACTTGTGTGTGTGTGTGTGTGTGTTGGTACAAACTAACCCAACACAAACCTACATACATATGTGCACTATCTCCATACATAGTAGATCGGTCTGTTTTGGTTCCCTCTCTGCAGATATCGAAGAGTGCGTCGAGACTCCGGGGATCTGCGGCAGGAATACTGTGTGCACTAATGTGCCCGGGACCTTCTTTTGTTCTTGTCCTGATGGATTCTACCCTTCAACTGGTATCATGTGGGTGGTCGGGACCTCATTTTGCAAAAGTGAGCAAAATAAGTCAGCAAAACTATTGAAAATGTAAAGATTTTTCTGCAACGTGGTTAGATTTTTTTTTTACTTTTACAGGTATCGATGAGGTCCTAAGTGAAATTGTGCCCCAAGAGGTCAGACTGAACAAAGAGTTTTGGAGCGAAAGCTTCTTAAAATATATCGCAGTCCACATTAAACATGATAGAATTACTAACATATCTTTACCTTTGACCTTTGCAGGGCCAAACAAAAGAGCAGGCCTTCCTGGGCCAAATGAATCAAGAACTGAAGAACAACACAGATGCCTTCTTGCCAGTTGCAGTAAGTAAATGTGGTTAAAGCCAAAAAATGAGGTTTACTTAATTAAAAGAACTGCAAAGGAAACTGATGATAATATTCAGAAGTTATAAAAGCCTGAGTTACATGCTAATTTACTTGTTTTTTTTCTCTTCTTTTAATTTCAGACAGTAACTAACAGCTTGTCTGCAACCATGGTACATCTTTTAAAAATAGAGCTTGTTTTCTCTTAACTTTTTTTTTTCTTTTTTAATGCGATCATTTTAAATTCTTACAGGAAGTGTCCGGCGTTGGACCACGTGCCAGGTCAATCACAGTGAGCAGCAAAGGGGACGCAGAAGCCGGCAGCATAATCCTGGACATCTCGGACCGTCTGGTGACCACGATGGTGCGCTCAAAATATAACCAAACTCAAAAATCGGTGCAAACCCTAACAGTGGGTAAGAGACGCTATCTGGGTTAGCTAATGTAGATCAGATCATCTTAGACACTGATACAATACGCTTTTATTAATCCCAGATATGAGCCTGGAAAAGATAGATGCTGAGAATAAAGAAGCAAACTATGTGGCCCTTTCTGCCCGAGGACAGGCACTGGACATGAACTTGCAGGACTTGGCTAACGGCAACAACGGTGAGAGGAGGCCTCCATCCTGTGGTGGCACTGTGACACTAATGATTGTGATTCGCTAATTTACACCTACAGGTTCTGCTACAGTGGCCCTAATGACCCTGAGCGGGATGGAGAGCCTCCTCAGTCATCAGTACTTCAAAACGGTGAACAGGACGGAGATGAACTCCGACGTTTTTACCGTGCTGCTGCCAGCGGTAAATAACACCAACCTCACCGAGCCTGTCAACTTTACCATCCAGCATAAAAAGGTGTGCCCGCCAACCATCCATCCATGCATCCATCCATCCGATTAACCTCTGCTAATGTGCATTCCTAGAAAATACCTGAAAACGGAATTGTGACCTGTGTGTACTGGGAGGACAACAAGGAGGAGGGTGAAGGTGGGCAAAGCCACGGCGAAATGCGTTGGTCCACCAAGGGCTGCTGGATCTCGTTCGCCCATGAGAACTACACGGTGTGCAGCTGCTCCCACCTGTCGACCTTTGCCCTCATCATGCAGATTGCCGAGGTAAAGGATGTTGCACTGCTAGCATGTGCCACGTCATGACCGTGTATTATTTATTATTACATTTACGCCTCAATACCGATGTCCTCTGTCTCCTCAGCCTGCGCCAGCCAATCCGTTTCTGGAATGGCTTAACCGAGTGTGTGTGATTGTTGGCCTGTTCTTCTTCGGTTTGGCCATCTTCACCTTCCTCTTGTGCAGCTGGAACCCAAAGATCAACAACACGGCCCGTCTTCATCTGTGCCTCAACCTCTCCATGTCTCATCTGCTGCTTCTCTGGAACGAGGAGTACGTTGAAAACGAGGTGAGGCTTGGAATGCCTCTGCCACCCCGAGAAGGCCTTTGTGGTGACGCGCGGTTGTGTTTCTCCACAGCTGGCCTGCACCGTCATGGCGGGTCTGCTCCACTTCCTAGTCATCGCGAGCTTTGTGTGGATGCTGCTGGAAGCGCTGCAGCTCCACCTGTTAGTCCGAAGACTCACCAAAGTGCAGGTCATTCAGAGAGACGGCCTCCCCAGGCCACTGCTCTACCTGATTGGCTACGGCGTGCCGTTTACCATCGTGGGGGTGTCTGCGCTGGTGTATTCTGATGGCTACGGGGCAACTGAAGCTAAAATGTGAGTCGTAAAAAGAAAAAAACAGGTCTTTCTTCACGGCGTCTTTATTAAAGCCTGTGTTCATTTGACTGCCTTGCAGGTGCTGGCTGTCTCAGACTCGACACTTCAACTGGGCTCTGACAGGCCCTGTGATCGCTATTCTTGGGGTAAGAATATATCACGTTAAATTTGTGTTGACAGTTATTGGGTTTATTAGGCCTCAGCTCTGGCATGCTGAGTGGCCCAGAGAGAAACTCCCATCATCATGATTTAGTTTAAAATGATTTTGGGATAGTGAATGATGCAAGATTTGAAGAAAACATGCAATGAATGAAAATGAAAAGGCCAACTGGTCTTGTGCTAACAAGAAGTTTATTTAGGAAGCTCTCTGACAGCCTTGGGGAGCTGCCACACCCACTCTTTTGCCTCCATCTATGGATCCTCAGCTTCTCTGTCTTAGCTTTGTGTTTTTTCTCTTTTAAGATAAACTGGATCTTGTTTTGTGCGACTCTCTGGTGTCTGAGACCCACCCTGGCCAACATGAGAAGCGACATTTCCCAGTCCAAAGACACCAGGTTTTTCTGCAAAACTCTGACAGCTGCAGCTGAAACACACATCTACCTGATAGACTCATTCAAATCTCTCCTATATGCCCCAGGTTGATTTTGTTCAAGATTGTGGCTCAGTTTGTCATACTGGGCTGTACCTGGATTCTGGGTCTCTACCAGACAAACCTTTTCTTTCAGGTCCTCTTTATAATTTTGAACTCCCAGCAGGGCACCTTCCTCTTCATCGTCCACTGTCTGCTGAACAAAGAGGTACTTTCCAGCTAGATAATCACCTCAGGGCTTTCTTGTTTTTTGTTTGTTTGTTTTTTAATATATAATTTCCTAATTTTTTTATTTAAAAATCAAAAAATAAACAGATAGTGTGGAAGTCATGTATCTCAGAAAATATCCTTTTTTTGCTGCAGGTGCGAGACGAGTACATCAAGTGGCTGACGTGCACGTGTGGAAAAGACATACTTGCGGTGAGTCTTTGGAAATTTATAGGTAAAACGTGTCAGCTAAATGTTGCAAGTCATCAAGTTGAGCATGATTGGAAACATTTGGGTGATAATGAAAAACCTGTTCTGGCAGGGAGACGCTCCCTCGGTCTCTGAGGATTTGGACAAAAAAACAGCAGATGGGAAAAAGGATGATGACTAGCCTTGATGAAGATGGATAAAAAATATATGCCGATCTATTTATTTTTATTTTTATATCCTTGAAACACGAATGCATGCTAGCCATAGACTTAGAAACAACAAAAAGCACAACAATCTTAACTGCATTGCTTCTGGGTGTCATTAGAAATTGCCCTTCATCTCTTTCTCTAGTGATTTGAAGCTACAATTCTACCCATGACTATATATTACTGTATTACAGCCATCAGCTATTTTTATCATTTGTCTGATTTCTGCTGTTTCTTGTAATAAAAAATTGTAATTTAATTTAAATACAGATCTTAACACCAGAAGGAGTAGGAAAAGCAG